>JANZLX010175639.1:0-12879 GCA_025531955.1 Erythroxylum orinocense
ATAACGGTTCCATCGAGAGAGACGACCCGAGGTTCAGCTTGCTGCAATCTTGGAAATATTTTTATTTTGACCGGTTTCCAAGGTCAATTTCTTAATCGAACGACAGAGCTGCGATCACCACTATCTACTTAATATTAAGGGAGTGAAATCAGATACCTTCCTCTTTTGAATAGAACGAGAAGGGTGCTCCGAAATCTACAGCCCTGTTCCTTCGACCATAACCCAAAACTTGGATTCTGCCTAAAGATTGGGTGCACTTAACTATCTGCTTGATGCACAACAATGGGATGGAGAGTGAGCAAAAGTTTGTGAGAATGAAAGAGTGGATGGCTGGTAGAGAGAGGAGAGAGCATTTGGAGGTCTTAGATTTAGAGAGACAAAGTGAAAATGAAAAAAATTAAAAAAAATGAGGTTGGATATGAAAATATAGGTGAGGGAAAGGTAAAATTATAAAAAAAAACCAACTAAAAATCACGTGTTGACATTGTTGCCTTGTCGCAAGGCAGATGACTGCCACGAACGTGCCTAGTAGCCATGATTGTGGCAGGAGACTTTTTCTGCACTTTGCTGAATTTTTGTCTTTTCCTTATTTCACCTCTAAGATCCTTCCCTAACTTCTTATTTGCACATATCACCTCATTGTGCTTTCCTTCCCTATCATCTATATCAAAATTGATCATCTATTCTTCCATGAAATTTATTCAGAAACGAAACAAACAAACTACAAAATTCTAAAGTATCTAAACTAAAGGGAAATAACAGGCAATTAAAAATCATGGGTTACCTCCCATGTAATGCTTCTTTTAACGTCAGTAGCTCAACGTGCGTATAAAGGATTTCCAAATCTTAATGATATGAAAGGAAATCATGTACCGATATTTTAGATATATTAGAACATGCGTAAAACCCATTATTGAATCATAACAAATCAATTAAAATAATTGCATTAAATAAAATAATTAAGAAATATTGTTATCTAACTTAAGTTTATCACACCTAGATAATAAACACATTTAGTTACACATAATAGAAAATGAAATAAAAGATAAACAAGAAGAAAAATGAGTAAAAAACAAAGGAATCATAATTCTAATTCTCCTTTTTTCTTCTATTAAATGTTCTTGTAAGTTTAAGGTTTGATGTTGTAATCTATTATATGTCTTGATGAATTCTTCACATTCCGTGATCAAAATCATCCCTTCTTTATATTCTTCATATCTAGAGTCTGCTATAAAAGTTGACTCTCCTTTGTTTACCTCTTTTCACATCCTTTTATAGTGAAAATTAGGGTCATTAGGACTTACACGATCACTTACAAGACTGTGTACTTGCCCGTGTAACTCCAAAACCCCTAAAATCATGACCTTAAACATTCACAAAGACTTAGATGATCATATACATGGCCACATATATGGTCGTGTATGTCCAAGATGCTTCAAATCTTCATTTTATGCCACGATTTCATCCGAATTTGTCTCCTTTTGGTCAGTAAAGGCAATTATAACCTTTACATGCACTTAGAGTGAAATAAGTACCAAATATACAACAAAATTATAAAATATCAAGAAAAATACATCAAATATGGGTTATAATTATAGTCAAATATGCATTTATTAATTATCCCATGGACTTTATCATATACATCTAAACATATACAAGATATCTCCCACTTGCACTAGGCCAATAGTTTAAGTATCTTATATAATATTACCATATAATGATTATACTACTGCTGGGACTATGGCTTATTGAGAGAATTTCACAAGATTTTCTATAGTGGGTACTTGCTTAAATCTTACATCTTTCATCTTAATTATCATCATAATTAAGAAAATTTTCCTAACTATATCCTAGATCTTTGATGAGACCTTAGCTTCTTTTACATGCCCAATGGCTCTAATTTTCTATAGTATATTACTATCTTGAACAATGCAAAGAACTATATCCAATTCATTAAAGAACTTATTTATCCAATTAATCATTTACATAAAATGAAAAATGTATTAAGGCTTAACTAGAAACCATTGCTACGTTGGAACCTTTCCAATCTTAAAATGATATCGTTCTAAGTAAAATAAACTTTAATTAGGATTTACTTATAAATTAAATATCCTCATCTCCTTAAACTCAAATATCAACTTACATATAGAATAATGGATATCTTTAATACTTCACAAGTATTTGATATCTCATTTACTAAACATCTTTAGTACATTATCTATGTACTTGGACTTAGAATAGGTGAACAACCTCCAATCTATCTCTATAGATGTAATTCCTAGAATTAAGTTGTCACCTTTTCATATCCAACAAGAGTTGTTCTTGGACAATTATATTTTCAACAATTGAAAATTAGAATTGTTATTCTCTGTGAGCAATGTCTATATATACTCCCACTTAAGAGAGCAACTATACTCTATCTAACCTTCTTATAAATTTGATAGATTCACAATCATCTCCAAAACAAACTCTTTGAATTCATCCTGAAAGTGATTTTTTCAACGACTCGTAGTCTTTCAACTATAAATCAAATGTATTGTCATAAGATCTGAACCTTTTAAATATCTTCTTACTTCTATAACTTATCCTAAGAATTATTCTTCTAAAAGTATATATTGAAACAAACAATTTGTTTGATAGGTCTGTAACATTATATCCAACCTATTGGATATCTCATAACCTTTTATTACCCAATTTGGTAATAAACTTAATAGATAATGTATGCTTCAACCAAGCATCACATCCTTGAATCATTAACTTTGACTCTTTCAAAGACTTAGCAGTTTATATCTAATATGAAATCTTGCTAATTGATTCAAATGTAACTATTGAAGGTAAGTCATTGTACTAGGCATAGCTATAGGAAAAATAATATTGCATTATACAATATCTTTTATTGTATTTTTCTCCTTACATAAATCCATACTCTTATCAAATTTTGTTGTGAAGGAATTCAATAGAGAATTTCATTTCATATAGATAACCAAAAACTTTAAACCTTATCACAATGATCTCATTGAAGTGCTTAAACATTTTTAATGCTTAACTTCTACTTAGATTTAAACAATTTAAAGTTTTCAAAAATTTAAATCATTATTTCATTTAATACATATGACTATATCACTTAAAGTCATTAGTAATTAAATATAAGTATTATCTTTTTATGAATTGATATTCCATCCAATACATCACATCTATAAATTTGACAATTCAATACCATCATCATCCTTTCACAAAAGTTGATATGGTTATTCTTTAACTTGATAAGTTGCACAAGTTTCATATGATTCATAATCAAAAGGATACACATATTCTTGTATGTACATTTATAATTCTTGTTATATTGATTTAACCAGTATGGTATGAAAGGATAGTCTCAATTATTCAACTTTATTCTTAACATTTATGTTAAGCATAAGTCTCTTTTGATCCAACACATACAAACTATTTGTATAAAATTGAGTCAATTACTTTTACTTAAAAAATCTATTTAGTATCATGCATTGAACATTATTATAATGTTGAATCTAAATTTAGTATCAAATACTCATAAACACGAACTAGAAATACATATGATCTTTATCATATCTCATATAGGCAAGAAAAGTCATAGAATCATTTTTTCTTATGACAACTATTATCATACTATAGTAAATGCCTTTAATTGATGTTTATGTTTATGCTTTTAGTAGGATAAATTAAGTGGAAGAATTCTAATAAGGCACTATACCTTTCAGTTCTTGTCATGACCCCAACCTTGGACCATGACTGACACTAAAGGAGTAGTAAACTCGAGGTTTACAAGACCTTAGCAAGCCTAAAATGTCGTTAAATCCCCATATCCTTAATAAAGATTAAGTTTCAAAATGATCAAACTTATAATTATAACAATCAAACAGTTCTAACAATACACAATCCTTAATGTGTTGTAACATTAAGATAGTTAATACAAGAGAAATCTAACTTATACAAGACTACTGTGGCTCTAAAGTCAAAGGTCACTAATAAACAAACATTGAATCGCTGAAGAGGAAGAAGACTGGCGAAGTACCCTATTAGAAGAGATCTAAAAAGATCCTAAAAATAGTTGAGGGAAGTCAGACCTTGCTAAGTGAATTATTACTATGTTTATGTTATGCATATTCCAATCTATAAATGCAATTTCACATCATAGTGATTTTGTTCATAAACATGCATGTATTTCCCATATCAATATCAAATCACATCCTTATGACAAACAAAATAATAATGGAGGACTGACGAATGACCCTATAACATACCCCCTTACCCATAGACTATAACCTTAGGGACTTTCTTCCTCTACACAGGTCATTTGGTCTAAATGTAGTGGACTACAGTCCTAGAGCCACACTCAACCAAACCGCTTTAGCCTCACTATGATATGATTGTCATCCAAGAGCAAGCTGGACCAAACTGCCATAATCACGCCACCATATCATGTACCATATATCGGTTAGCATCTAAAAGTAAGCTCAATCGAACCGCCCCAACCGTCTCATATCTCAATAAATGAATCCATCAATAGATCAACTACTAACCCAAATCCATAACTGACCAATTAACTAACTGTGTGCATAGCCTGGTGACACCCACCAGGTAGCTTATACCACAACAATCTTCCACGTTATCACATATCAAGACAAGCATTACATTGCGCAACATAAATATGTATACATGTGTCAATTTATATGTATAAGTATTATGTGAGCATATGGTAATGATGGTGATTTTTACAATGAATATGAGAATAAGTTCTAATGCATGCTCATAACCATGAATATTAACTCATAAGTAGAATGCACTCCTTCGAGTTGATCTTAGTGTGTCAAAGTGGAGGGTTCTACTCTTGATTGATCTATATAAAGAAAAATAGGAATGACCATTAGGATTTAAAACATAAACCAATTTTAGATACCTTGAGAATAAGACCATGACTTAATACTAAGGAGTTCTATTTTCTATTTAAAAATAATGATGTCATATTTTATGAAGAGCCTACTGAAAATTTGGTGGAGTTTTCCCTATAGAATAAACATCTCCCTTCTGAAAAAAAAAGGGTCATTCTTGCAACAAAAATATATTTCTATATCCACTAGTAACCACAACTCAATTTGGGCCTCCAAACTACATGTCTATGCTCAATTGAGTCCATATTTACATCGCAAAATCCATAATAATCCAATTTATAATTCAAGTATACCAATTTATAACCCATGCACCCTCATTTATACTTAGTAGATCCAAGCAGTCTCAATTCTAATCAACATCAGCTCAATTTAATCAATTTCATGCATTTATATAAGAACATAACATTTTGTAAATTTTTATCTCATAATATATGAAGAATTTTAATATGCCACTTTTATGAAAATCGATTCAAATAATAATTAGGAATTTTAAAAATTATTTCCAACTAGTTTTAGGCTTGTCAAAAAATCATCACAGTCATTTGAGTGTGGGGTACACGCGTTGGCACCGGGGAGGCGGTGATCTTCATCACCCACCCAGAAATGACAAGCTTACCTCCAGGAATCCAATGGCACTGATCTTGGATCGAAAGTCCTCCTGGCTTGCGAGAATCGAAAGATTAAATCTGAAAAATAACCCATTTTCATTCACCAGTAAAATGGGTCGATTGGTGTTAGTTTTCCCTCCTTTCCTACATTTTTAGGGCGTTAGGCACGATGGTGACGTTAGTTTCACCCAAAAATGACTAAAAATAGGAGATCAGTGACTTACCTAAATAGATAGAAATTGTTAGTCGTGATTTCTCTAAATTTGAGTCATTTTTTATGAAATAAGTTTAGGAGTTTCATAGATTGCCCCCAAAAGCTTTCCTTAGAGTCCTAGATAGTCGAAAATGACGGTCAAATAGTGAAAGTATGAGTGTCAGAAGTTGAGAGTGAATACTAACCTATAAGGAAAAAGGTTTAAAAGAGAAAAGAACTTAAGCTTTCTTAAGCTCAACTTATACTTTTATAGGTTTTCTCTTTATTGCTCCATTATGAGTAATTTAACAAAAATTTGGATCATTAGATATAAACTATTTATAATTTTATAATTTATCTATTATTAAAAATTGTAGACTTCAATAATTTATCTACTATTTCATGAATTATAAATTCAATGGAGTTTTCTTCGTAAAATATCTTAATCTTTTATTCAAAGTTGCAAACTCATAGCTAAATAGTTTTTTCATCCAAGATGTCACCAAAATTTTGTTTTTTAATTAATAAAATCATAAGATGTCATCAAATTTTAAGAATTTTGATAAATTTATTGTTAATTTGATTAAATTAATAATTGTTTTAGGATTTATAAACTTGTAATTTCATCTTATTATGTCCAAATTTACTAGATTTTGAAAAAAAATTATTAATGGATTATCTCGATTTTAGTGAATTTTGTGAAACTAATTATTTATTTTATAAAGATTAACCAATTTATCAGGGGTAGGATTTGTACTTTTGGTCAAAGAAAAGGAAAGATCGTGATCAATATCTTTTAACCACCTTTATGAATACCAATGCCATAAATCTACATCTTCTTATATATTGCATTAAATTTATCTATCTTCACAAAAAGAAGTGATATGTCCATTGTTTGGTATGAACACATTTTACTAAAACAATCTTATATCTTATGATGTAACATGCTCTCCAAATGTTGTAGGTCTAGTAGATTTAGTTTCCTATGTTAATCATTTTTTAGTAATTAACATGATGAAGATCTTACATGATGGTTAAATATATATGGACTAAGCTCTATTTTAAATTATTAACAAGGATTTTTTTTCTTTTTCTTTATAAATAGTAAACGTAGTAAACACAACTGAGGAAAAGTTATAATAAACTATATGTTCAGTGATGGATATATTAGGGAATAATATTATTGAATGAATTTTTTGTTTGAATATTAATTATCATGCAAGGATATGTAATAGTATATTAGGAAAATTACTATGATGTGGTCTTTTTTTAATTTTTTTAGAAATTAAAGAATTATATTAAGCTACATAAAGCCTTATAATATAAGGTAATAACATGGAATTACAAGGAATTAAACAGAAAGTAGTATATGCTAGTTAGAAACATATAAGATTGAGAAAAAGTTAAGGAGATTAAAAGGTATTAGCAACCTGGGGTATATGATGCATAAGTTCAACATCTCAAGTTTGTTTTATCGTTAAAACCTAACCAACAAAAAATGTGTGACTACGGCAGATGTGCATGATTCATTGTTGTCTAAAAATATATTAGGGAACTAAAATTCTAGTTAGTACTACATAGAAATATTAACTAGAGACTTTAAAAAGAAAATAAACTACTAAAGTCACAGGTAAATTTATGTTAAAATAATTACATACTCAATAATATTTTCTCTATAATTGCTGTTTTTTTTATGTGATGGTATGTTTTGGCATCACTATATGACTTATGATATTGGTGTTGACTTTAGTATCAATAATATATCCATCATAAAGTCAACTATAAAGAATAAAAGATGTGTCCTAACTAAGGAGAGTAGGAAAGCTAAAAAATGAAAAGGTCAAATTTATTGTCATAGTGATGAAAAGGATAGTGAATCAATTATAGGGATGATAAACAAACCCATGTAAAGATGAAAGTTATAGACTTAAGAGCTTAGTAATCAATTAACTAAGTTTATGCAAGTGTTTAGGAATAAGGACATTTTGTTTTGTAATTACACTTTGTATCTCACATTATTGTGGCCTAGTTCATTTATGACACCCTAATGTCCCATACTCAAATTTTGTTGGGACGTTTGATTGATATAGATGTACTACTCCTAATTTTTAACATATAATCATATAAAATAAGTTAGAAATATTTTCATCTAGTTACTACTACCCATTACTTATTAAATTATATGGAAATCACCAAATTAACAAGATATTTTGGCAATGACTTCATATATTATTATTTTGTTAATTTGAAAAGTGAAATTAAAACATGTAATTTTTACAAAATTATAATATATGATATTCATAAACAATGTAGAATTTATTAAAAATCATATTTTTATATAGAATTATGATATTATTTGTATGTACTAAAGGTATTTTTTATTTGATTCTAAAATATGTTAAATGTAGTAATATTTTTTTGAAAATTGAAAGAATTATATGAAGTAAGGTTGAACCATAATAAAATAAAGTTACATAAGGTCAAACCAATAAGTCTTAAGGGTGAAGTAAATAGTAGCTTAGCCATTAGTGATTAATAGTTAAGCCAAATAAGTGAGAGCAATATATATAGCAGACAAAATATTATAAAGCCAACATTGACTTTCCTTGCTAGATTCTAGGATTGAGTAGCTTGTCATTAGGAAGTTTTCTTAAGAAAAGAAGCTAGCCTTGTCATAGGAATCAACTCAGGGAAAAAGAGGGCTACATTGATCATAAACATTCTAAATCAAGAGATACTCCTTACTTTTCATAGGAACCAACTTATGAAAAAAAGAGGGCTAATTGATCATAAATATTCTAAATTAAGAGATACTCCTCAATCCATCTAATTAACTTAGTGGAAGATGTCATCAAATGTTGTCTATGGTGCAACTAAGTGCTATGTAACAAATTTACCTGTCTCTTTTTGGTTTCTTTACCTTTAAATATGATTACATAATCTCTATAAATAATTGACCCATATATAATTGATAAAAAAGTTGCTTTATTGTAGACTAAATATAGCTTGAATAGTTACATGAAAGGAAGAGATGAGGAGTTTATTTGAGTGCTTCCTCATATAAGCAATAGAGGGTGTTGGAGCTTAGGAAAGGGAGCCTATAATTGGTCCTAAGCCTTTTCTTGAAAATTAGCTAAAGATGAAATAAGACTGTAGGGAGAAACTTTTTGCACCAAAAATTATGTTTCAAGGAGTCACTAGAGTCGAAGGTTTCAGAAAATACCTACAAGATACATTAATAAATTTGCTAGCAATATTCTTTAGGTGGATGTAATTTTCTTCCTCCTTTTGCCGAGGATTGTAGTTTGGGAGCATATTGATGAGTTATAGATTGTTAGAATAACAGTTTTATCCTCAATTAATTCCTTGACCTTGTTGTGATTAGGGACTTGATTACTAAGGCTTTAGTATAATAAGGTGCCTCTAAAAGGACCAACTTTACTCCAATTGTCATGTCATAAAAAGGCTAACTCTCATTCCTAATTTTGCAATTAAAACATTCCTAAATTGATTGTCTCAATCCACAGAGTTGTGTCATGAACCATAAATGTGTTAATATAGGTTGTGATATCCCATTTGCTTTTTCCCTTAAGGGAGTAATGGTAGATCTGTTGAACTTACAGAGCTTCTTTGTTAGTGAGAAACCTCCCTATTCTTACAATCATAAAGGTTTTATTAGCTACTAAAATAGGAATGATTCTTAAGCCACTTAATTTCTTTGGTGAACAAACCTCCAAATAGCTAACCTTGTCGAAGTTCTTTCCATTAAAGTTACCAGATGATAGGAATGTTTTCAAGGCTTTGTCAATCTCCTTAAAGAGCCTCTTAGAAAGGAAGATATGGTATGACTAGAATATATGTAGGGATATTAGAGTTGAGATTGTTAACTAAAGACTACCAGTAAAGGATAGAGATATATTACTCCAACAATTTATTCTGCTTTGAATTTTCTCTAAAAGAGGGATGCATTCCTTGAACATTAGTTTTATTGTAGTTAGGGGAAGGCCAATGTAAGGGATAGATAGGGAGTTTATTTAGGATAAATTCTAAAAGTAGTAAATAGCTAGGGACTAATAGAGTTAGCTCCATCTGAGATAATTAAAAATTTTGTGTCAAGGTTTATAGAAAGACCCAATAGTTGCTTAAATGTGTTCAGAGCATTCATTAAGAGATAGAATTAATAGTCCTAAGATAGGTGGTTCTATATTGTGTATAGAGTATTAGTATTTTTTATTAAGAGGATTAGTGACTTTTTTAGATAAGGAGTTAGTATTTTTTATCTTGTCATCTGGTATTTGCAAAATTAAGTATCACATTTGTATACGTTGTGGTGATATTGTTTTCATAGAGTTCCTCACACACGCACATTTACTAAGAATAAAGTTCACTACTCTAGACTAGCTTCACTAAAGTGTTAGAACTAGAACCAATAGAATAGAAATGAAAGAAAAAGAGAAAGGCACAGAAAGTCTTAATCTAAAAAAAAGGGAATGAGGGATATGGCAAAATTGGTAGATGCTATGAACTTAATTGAATTGAGCCTTAGTATGGAAACCTACTAAGTGATAACTTTCAAATTTAGGAAAACCTTGGAAAATGGTATTTTTGTACATACGACTAATATTTTTCATTATAATGTTGTTATTTCTTATATAAGGTGTTGTTTTTTTAGTGTTAAGTTAATTTTTTTTTAGATAAGTGATGGTAATTTGTGTATATAGTACTAGTATTCTTTAATTACAGTGATAGTAATGTTTGTTTAGGGTTATGTTATTTGTAAAATAGAGTGATCATGGTGGTAATTTTTTTGATAGAATTTTGGTATTTGATATATAAATCGATATAGTTTGTTTATATCAAGGAATTTTTAATATAAAGGGGAAGTTTTTTTAACAAAAATTTTTGATATTTTTCATTAAAGTTTTAGTTTTGTTTTTTAAGGTGGTATTTAGTGTATGGCTTTGTGAAATTTAAACTATTGACTACAAGTACATATGTTATTTACATTATTTTACCAAAATAGTATATTAATGAAAATGAGTTATAATATCAATTAATATTATAACAATATCCATTTTGCATTTATTTGAAAATGACAACCATATAATTGACCATACATTTAATTAAGTTCATAAAACATCCTTATAGATATATAGTTAAATTTACAACATCAAAAACAATATCCCAATAAAAGCTCCGCTAAAAACGAGGTCTAGGAAGGTCTAGAAGTACGCAACTATACCTTTAATTGGTAGAGAGGCTATTTCTGATAGACCATACGAAAAAATAAAAATAAGATATGATATTTCATTATTAAAATAATCCTTATATTACTTTTTAAACCATAATCTTTACCATAATAATTAAATTGCAAATAATGAAGGGATTGCTGGCATAATGGGTTATAATCACTTAAACTTCAGTTGGTTATAAAAATGCTTCCAAATCTTTGTTAGATGCTTCCATTACATTTCATACGTGTCAATAACTTGTTACATATTAAATATACATTCAACATAAACACATGAACCTACTGTAATTTTGATCATGGTGATCAATCTTCGTATCAAAATTACAAGGAAAATATATGTGAATACCACAATTATTATTTCTTACAACAATAATGAAATTAATCAAAATATTGTTCAATCTCCATAATTAAACTTAATAACAATGTATAAATGAAAAAAAAAATCAATATTGCATTCTAACTAATATTTTGACAAAAATATTATTCATATTTGTTCTCTTTCTCTAGGAGTTCTTCTATATAAAAATTAAGAAATATGTACCAAAAACTATAATATTGCATTGCAAACTAAGTGACACTATCACCTGCCACAAAAGCATGTGTCTATAGCTATAAACAAATTTTGCTTACATTATAACAAAATGCAATGGGATCTTTTCTTATCCCAAACATTACAAACCAAGTTACAACCTTCCATTGCCCCTCTTAGGTTTTAGTTAATACTATCATCATCATGATCTAAGTTGGATATCCTCACCTCCCATATTTTTAATGAAATGCAACAACACCACCAAATAAAAAAAATATTTAAGTCAAAATCATTATTTAAACCATTATTTCACAAAATAAAGTATTTCTAAGAAATATAAAACAAGAACAAGACATATACCCGAGTATTTATACATACATCAATGCTAATATCTAAATTCCTACCAATATTCCTCGCATATAAGAAATCAATAGTCAATAAAGATTTGTCCAAGTTTTACTGCAATAGTTAGTTTATATCTACCTAATAAAGTTACAACATAAATTCCAATTCCACCATAACATTTATTATCCTTCTTTTCATAAACAAAGATATGAAGATTACTCACTGTAAACATTGAGTACATTATGTAAATATCCAAACAAACTCTAGGAATCGCACTTTATATTGATAAAAAATTTCTAACAAAATGCATAAGATAAGATATACATAAAGACTTATAACATTGTAAAGAAAATTTAAAATTACTTTATTTTAATTTTTACATTTATTCATTATGTTATTAACTAATTCCCAAGCTTAAAATATGAAAAAAAAGTCACTAAATGTCAACTCAAACCTAATGTTTTGAATAATTTTGTTGTCAATAAACTTACAAGAACAATTACACCAAAAAAATTTAATGTTAAATGAAACAACCTGAAAAAATAACAACAAACATGTGAACCAATATTAATATAAGCATGAAAATTAACACATATACCTTATCTTCGATGTAGTTTTTCTTTGAAAGAATTTTATGTGTATAAACTCTGAAGTTCAAAGTTTACTATAAAACAAAGATTATTTTTCACAATTTTTGTTAACTTTATTGTATTGCATTACTAATGCATACCTCTAGATTAAACAAGATATTTATCCTCATTTTATAAAGTTTAATATTTGTCTTATCAAAATTGTTTGTACTGAAGTGAATCACACTTTAATACAGTAAACTATAATGATATATAAATGCACAAGAAGGGGGGTTGAATTGTGATAAACTTTTTTATTAACCCCTTTTTGAAAACTTCTTTCTATTAACAAAAACTAGTTTGTTTCTCAGAACTGATATTAACACGTTTGTAAATGAATTTCTAAAACTTGTGTACGATAGTAATATTTAAAATCACGATCTAAAGAGTAAGAGA
>JANZLX010175685.1:0-12877 GCA_025531955.1 Erythroxylum orinocense
TATTAATAATAAATATTTTCATTACAAAACTGTAACTGAAGAAGATAAAGTTACATGTAAATACATTTGCTTTCCAGTGCACTATATTTACATAACTCGAACACTTCCTCTTTGTTTTCCACTTCTTCTGTATTTTGCTTTTCTTCTGTGTATTGTGCTCCTTCTGTGTTTCTCCACACATTTTGTGTTTTGCTTTGCGCTTATTTTTTTCTCGACTTCTTTTGTGTTTTGCGTTTCTTCTGTGTTTTTCGATTCTCATGTGTTTTGCGCTTCTTTTTTTAAGCTTTTTCTGTGTTTTGCACTTTTTCTAAGTTTTGCACATCCTCTGTGTTTCTCCACTTCTTCTGTGTTTTGCGTTTTTTTTGTGCTTTGCGCTTATTTTGTTTTTCTCGACTTCTTTTGTGTTTTGCGCTTCTTCTGTGTTTTTCGGTTCTCATGTGTTTTGCGCTTCTTTTGTTTTTTAAGCCTTTTTTGTGTTTTGCACTTTTTCAAAGTTTTGCACATCCTCTGTGTTTCTCCACTTCTTCTGTGTTTTGCGTTTTTTCTATGTTTTGCACTTCTTCTATTTTTTGCGCTTCTTCTGTGTTTCTCCACTTCTTCTGTGTTTTGCGCTTCTTCTCTATTCCTCGACTTCTTCTGTTTTCTCCAGTTCTTCTATGTTTTGCGCTTCTTCTGTGTTTTGTGCTTCTTCAGTGTTTTGCACATTTTCTGTGTTTTGTACTTCTTCTGTGTTTTACGCTTCTTCTGTGTTTCTCCACTTCTTGTGTGTTTTGCGCTTCTTCTATATTTCTCCATTTCTTGTGTGTTTTGCGCTTATTCTGTGTTTCTCCTCTTATTCTTTGTTTTGCTTTACTTCTGTGTTTTTCGCTTCTTCTGTGTTTCTCCACTTCTTATGTATTTTCTGTTTCTTTTATGATTCTCCACTTATTTTGTGTTTTGCGTTCATTTTGTGTTTTGAGCTTCTTTTGTTTTTCTTGACTTCTTTTGTGTTTTCAACTTTTTATGTGTTTTAATCTCCTTATGTGTTTTGGGCTTCTTCTATGTTTACGCTTTGTCTGTGTTTCTCCACTCGTTCAATGTTCTGCGCTTCTTCTGTGGTTTCCCCTTTTTCTATGTTTTGCGTTTCTTCCGTATTACTCCACTACTTTTGGTTTTTTTCACTTCTTCTGTGTTTTGCGGTTATTCTATTTTTCTCGACTTCTTTTGTTTTTTATGCTTTTTCTGTGTTTTTCGGTTCTTATGTGTTTTGCACTTCTTCTATGATTTGCGCTTCTTCTGGGTTTCGCGCTTCTCTTGTATTTTCCACTTCTTCTGTGTTTTTCCACTTCTTCTGTGTTTTGCACTTCTTCTATGTTTTGCGCTTCTTCTATAGTTTGTGCTTCTTCTTTGTTTTTAGCTTTTTTTATGCTTTGCGTTTCTTCTCTGTTTTGCGCTCCTTCTGTGTTTTGCACTTCTTTTGAGTTTCTCTACTTTTTCTGTGTTTTACGTTTCTTTTGTATTTTGTGCTTCTTTTGTGTTTTGTGCTTGTTCTATGTTTTGCACTTCTTCTGTGTTTTGCGCTTCTTCTGTGTCTCTCCACTTCTTTTGTGTTCTGTGCTTCTTCTGTGTTTCTGCACTTCTTCTATGATTTGCGTGTCGTCTGTGTTTCTCCACTTCCTCTATGTTTTGAACTTCTTTTGTGTTTCTCCACTTCCTCTATGTTTTGCGCTTCTTTTTTGTTTTACGCTTCTTCTGTGTTTTGTGTTTCTTTTTTTTTCGCACTTCTTCTATGTTTTATGTTTCTTCTGTGATTTGGGCTTCTTCTGCATTTCTCCACTTCTTCTCTGTTTTGCGCCTCTTATATGTTTCTCCACTTCTTGTGTGTTTTGCACTTCTTCTGTATTTTCACTTCTTCTGTGTTTCAACTTATTTTGTATTTTACGCTTCTTCCATGTTTTGTGTTTCTTCGCTTATTATGTGTTTGCGCTTCTTCTATGTTTCTCCACTTCTTCTGTGTTTTTTGCTTCTTCTGTGTTTCTCCACTTCTTTTGTGTTTTGCTGTTCCTTTGTGTTTTGCGCTCCTTATGTGTTTTTCATTTCTTCTGTGTTTTCAACTTCTTTTGTGTGTTGCGCTTCTTTTGCATTTCTCCACTTAATCTGTATTTTGCGATTCTTCTGTGTTTCTCCGCTTCTTCTACATTTTGGGATTCTTCTGTGTTTTGCATTTTTTCTATTTTTTGCCCTTCTTCTATGTTTCTTCAATTCTTCTATGTTCTGCGCTTATTCTGTCTTTCTCCACTTCTTCCGTGTTTTCCACTTTTTTTTTGTTTCTACGCTTCTTTAGTGTTATGCGCTTCTTCTGTGTTTTGTGCTTCTTTTCTGTTTTGCACTTCTTCTGTGTTTTGCGCTTCATCTGTGTTTTGTTCTTCATCTGTGTTTCTGCACTTCTTATGTGTTTTGCGCTTTTCCTATGTTTCTCCACTTCTTATGTGTTTTGGGCTTATTTTATGTTTTCCACTTCTTCTGTGTTTTCCACTTCTTTGGTATTTTGCATTTCTTCTGTGTTTCTCCACACACTCTGTGTTTTGCGTTTCTTCTGTGTTTTGAGCTTCTATTTTGTTTTGTGTTTCTTCGATTTTGCTCGACTTCTTCTGTGTTTCTCCACTTCTTCTTTGATTTACGCGTCTTCGGCGTTTTTCTACTTCTTCGGTGTTTTCCACTTCATCTGCTTTTTGTGCTTCTTCTCTGTTTTGCGCTTCTTCTGTGTTTTGTGCTTCTTTTTTGTTTTGCACTTCTTCTGTGTTTTGTGCTTCTTCTGTGTTTTGCGCTTCTTTTGTGTTTCTCCACTTCTTCTGTGTTTTACGTTTGTTATGTTTTTGTCCGCTTATTTTGTGTTTTGCACTTCTTATGTGATTTATGCTTGTTTTGTTTTTCTTCGCTTATTCTGCGTTTTGCGCTTCTTTTGTGTTTATCCACTTCTTCTGTGTTTTACACTTCTTTTGTGTTTCTCCTTTTATTCTGTGTTTTGCATTTCTTCTGCGTTTTACGTTTCATCTATTTTTCTAGACTTCTTCTGTGTTTTGCGCTTCTTCTGCATTTTGCGTTTCATCTATTTTTCTTGACTTCTTTTGTGATTTGAGTTTCTTATGTGTTTTGTGCTTCTTCTGTGTTTTGCGTTTCTTTTTTGTTTTGACCTTCTTCTATGTTTTGCGCTTCTTTTGTATTTCTCTACTTCTTCTGTGTTTTGCGCTTCTTCTATAGTTTGCCATTCTTCTATTTTTTTTCTTTTCTTCCGTGTTTCTCCACTTCTTCAGTGTTTTTCACTTCTTCTGTGTTTTTCGCTTCTTTTGTATTTTGCGCTTCTTTTTTTTTGCCCTTCTTTTGTGTTTTGCAGTTCTTCTATGTTTTGCGCTTCTTCATTGTATCTCCACTTCTTATGTGTTTTGCGCTTGTTCTGCGTTTTCCACTTTTTTTGTATTTTGCGCTTCTTTTGTGTTTCTCCACTTATTTTGTGTTTTGTGCTTCTTCTGTGTTTGGGGCTTCTTTTTTGTTTTGCGCTTCTTTTGTTTTTCTTAACTTCTTCTATGTTTGCGGTTCTTCTTTGTTTCTTGACATCTTCTGGGTTTTGCGCTTCTTTTGTGTTTCTCTACTTCTTTTGTGTTTTGCGCTTCTTCTGTGTTTCTCCATTTCTTCTGTGTTTTCCATTTTTTTGTGTTTTTGCGGTTCTTATGTGTTTTGCACTTCTTCTGTGTTTCTCCATTTCTTCTGTGCTTTCCATTTTTCTTTGTTTTTGCGGTTCTTCTGTATTTTGCACTTCTTCTGTGTTTTGCGCTTCTTCTATGTTTTGCGCTTCTTCTGTGTTTTGTGCTTCTTCTGTGTTGTGCTCTTCATCTGTGTTTCTGCATTCTTCTGTGTTCTGCACTTCTTCTGTGTTTCTCCAGCTCTTGTGTGTTTTACGCTTCTTCTGTGTTTTGCGGTTATTCTGTTTTTGCCCACTTCTTTTGTATTTTACGATTCTTTTGTGTTTTGCGCTTCTTTTGTGTTTTGCGCTTCTTCTGTTTTTCCCACTTCTTTTGTATTTTACGATTCTTTTGTGTTTTGTGCTTCTTCTGTGTTTCTCCACACATTCTGTGTTTTGCATTTCTTTTGTGTTTTAGTCTTCTTCTATGCTTTGTGCTTCTTCTGTTTTTCTCGATATCTTCTGTGCTTTGTGCTTCTTTTGTATTTTCCACTTCTTCTGTGTTTTACGATTCTTTTGTGTTTCGTGCTTCTTCTGTGTTTTACGCATCTTCTGTGTTTCTCCACTTCTTTTGTGCTTTGCGTTTCTTTTGTGTTATGTGCTTCTTTTATTTTTTGAGCTTCTTCTGCATTTCTCCACTTCTTCTGTGTTTTGCGCTTCTTCTATTTTTCTCCACTTCTTCTGTGTTTTCCACTTCATCTGTGTTTTGTGCTTCTTCTGTGTTTTGTGCTTGTTTTGTGTTTTGAGCTTCTTCTTTGTTCTGCACTTCTTTTGTGTTTTGAGGTGCTTTTGTGTTTCTTCACTTCTTGTTTGTTTTGCACTTCTTCGGTCTTTCTATACTTTTTCTGTGTTTTACGCTTCTTTTGTGTTTCTCCACTTATTCTGTGTTTTGCGTTTCTTTTTTGTTTTGCGCTTTTTCTGTGTTTCTCCACTTCTTGTGTGTTTTACGATTCCTTTTGTATTTTGCGCTTCTTCGTTGTTTCTCCACTTCTTCTGTGTTTTTCACTTCTTCTATTTTTTGCGCTTCTTTTGTATTTTGCCCTTCTTCTATTTTTTGTCCTTCTTCCATGTTTTATAGTTATTATGTGTTTTGCGCTTCTTCTGTGTTTCTCCACTTTTTGTGTGTTTTGCGCTTTTTCTGTGTTTTGCACTTCTACTGTTTTTTCTATTTTTTTGTGTTTTGCGCATCTTCTATGTTTCTCCACTTGTTCTGTGTTTTGCGCTTCTTCTTTGTTTTGAGCTTCTTCTGTTTTTCTTAACTTCTTCTGTGTTTTGCGCTTCTTCTTTATTTCTCAACTTCTTTGGTGTTTTGCGTTTCTTTTATGTTTTTCCACTTCTTTTGTGTTTTGCGCTTCTTCTGTGTCCCTCCACTTCTTCGGTGTTTTGCACTTCTTCTGTGTTTTACACTTCTTCTGTGTTTTGCACTTCTTCTTTATTTGCATTTCTTTTGTGTTTTGCGCTTTTTCTGAGTTTCTCCACTTCATCTGTGTTTTGCTCTTCTTCTTCTATGTTTCTCCACTTGCTTTGTGTTTTGCACTTTTTCTGTGCTTCTCAGCTTCTTCTGTGTTTTATACTTCTTCTGTGTTTTGCTCTTCTTCTATTTTTCAACACTTCTTTTGTGTTTTGTGCTTCTTCTGTCTTTCTCCACTTCTTGTGTGTCTTGCGCTTCTTTTGGTTTTTGCACTTCCTCTGTGTTTTCCATTTCTTATGTATTTTACATTTCTTCTCTGTATTGCGCTTCTTCTATGTTTCTCCACATATTCTGTGTTTTGCGTTACTTCTGTGTTTAACGCTTTTTCTGTGTTTTGCACTTATTCTGTTTTTCTCGACTTCTTTTGTGTTTTGCGCTTCTTCTATGTTTTGAACTTTTTTTTGTGTTTTGCACTTTTTCTATGTTTTCCACATCTTCTGTGTTTCTCCACTTCTTTTTTGTTTTGCGCTTCCTCTGTGTTTTGCGCTTCTTCTATTTTTTGCGCTTCTTCTGTGTTTTGTGCTTCTTCTCTGTTTCTCGACTTTTTCTGTGTTCTCCACTTCTTTTGTGTTTTAAGTTTCTTCTGTGTTTTGTGCTTCTTTTGTGTTTTACACTTCTTCTGTGTTTTATGCTTCTTCTGTATTTTACGCTTCTTCTGTGTTTCTGCACTTCTTGCGTGTTTTGCGCTTCTTCTATGTTTCTCCACTTCTTGTGTGTTTTCTCCTATTTTGTGTTTCTCCTCTTATTCTGTGTTTTCTTTAACTTTTGTGTTTTATGCTTCTTCTGTGTTTCTCCACTTCTTGTCTGTTTTCTGATTCTTCTGTAATTCTCCACTTATTTTGTGTTTTGCGTTTCTTTTATTTTTCTTGGTTTCTTCTGTGTTTTAAGCTTCTTATGTGTTTTGCGATTCTTCTATGTTTTGCGCTTCGTCTGTGTTTTGCGCTTCGTTTGTGTTTCTCCACTTCTTCTATGTTTTGCGCTTCTTTTGTGTTTTGCCCCTTTTCTATTTGTTGCTCTTCTTCTGTGTTACTTCATTTCTTCTGTTTTTTTTTTTCACTTTTTCTGTGATTTGCGCTTCTTCTGTATTTTTCGGTTCTTCAATGTTATTTTCGTTCGTCTGTGTTTTGCGCTTCTTTTGTGTTTTATGCTTTTTCTGTGTTTTGTGCTTCCTCTGAGTTCTGCACTTCTTCTTTGTTTTGGGCTTTTGGGCTTTTTCTGTGTTACTCCACTACCTTTGTGTTTTGTGCTTCTTATGTATTTCTCCACTTCTCATGTGTTTTGTGTTTCTTCTGTCTTTCTCCACTTATACTGTGTTTTTTGTTTTCTCTGTCTTTTGCGCTTCTTCTGTGTTTCTCCACTTCTTGTGTGTTTTCTGCTTCTTCTGTGTTTTGCACATATTTTGTGTTTTGCTTTCCACTTTTTGTGTGTCTTGCGCTTCTTCTGCATTTCTGCACTACTTCTGTGTTTTGCACATCTTCTGTGTTTCTCCACTTCATCTGTGTTTTGCGTTTCTTCTGTGTTTTGCACTTTTGTAATTTTTTCCACTCCTTCTGTGTTATGTGCTTCTTTTGTGTTTTGTGTTTCTTCTGTGTTTTGCACTTATTTTTTTGTGCTTTTTCTGTGTTTTGCGTTGCTTCCGTGTTTCTCCAATTCTTCTGTGTTTTTTGTTTCTTCTGTGTTTCTCCACTTCTTGTGTGTTTTGCACTTCTATTGTGTTTCTTCACTTACTCTGTGTTTTGTGTTTCTTCCGTGTTTTACACTTGTTCTGTATTTCTCCACTTCTTGTGTTTTTTGCGCTTCTTTCGTGTCTCTCCACTTTTTTTGTGTTCTGCGTTTCTTTTATGTTTTGCGCTTCTTCTATGTTTTTCACTTCTTCTGTGGTTCTCCACTTCTTGTTTGTCTTGTGCTTCTTTTTTGTTTCTCCACTTCTTCTGTGTTTTGCACTTCTTTCATGTTTTGTGCTTCCTCTGTGTTTTGCGCTTCTTTTGTGTTCTACACTTCTTTCGTGTTTTCAACTTCTTTTTTTGTGATTCTTCTATGTTTCTCCACTTATTCTGTGCTTTGCGCTTCTTCTGTGTTTCGCATTACTTTTGTGTTTCTCCACTTTTTTTATTCTTTGTGCTTCTTCTATTTTTTGTGCTTCTTCTGTGTTTCTCGTCTTCTTCTGTGTTTTTCACTTCTTATGCGTTTCTCCACTTCTTTTGTATTTGGCGCTTCTTTTGTGTTTTGCGTTTCTACTGTATTTTGCGCAGTTTCTGTGTTTTTTGCTTCTTCTGTGTTTCTCCACTTCCTGTGTTTTGCGCTTTTCTCCGTTTCTACTCTTCTTCTGTGTTTTCAACTTCTTTCGTGTTTTGTGTTCCCTCTGTGTTTTGCGCTTCTTCTATGTTTTCCTCTTTGTCTTTGTTTTCAACTTCTTTTGTATTTTGCACTTTTTCTTTGTTTTGCAGTTTGTTTGTGTTTCCCCACTTGTTTGGTGTTTTGGGCTTCTTCTAGGTTTTGCGCTTCTACTGTATTTCTCCAATTCTTCTGTGTTTTGTGCTTCTTTTGTGTTTTTTGCTTCTTATAGTTTCTACCCTTCTTCTGTGTTTCTCCATTTCTTCTGTGTTTTACGCTTCTTCTATGTTTCTCCACTTCTTCTGTTTTTTCCACTTTTTCGGTGCTTTGCGTTTCTTTTGTGTTCTGCGCTTCTTCTGTGTTTTGTGTTTCTTCTCTGTTCTGCACTTCTTTTATGTTTTGCGCTTCTTCTATGTTTTTCCCTTCAATTGTGTTTTTGCGGCTCTTTTGTGTTTTGAGCTTCTTCCGTGTTTTTCCACTTTTTGTGTGTTTTGCGCTTCTTCTGGGTTTTCCACTTCTTTTGTATTTTGCGTTTCTTCTGTGTATTGCGCTTCTTCTGTGTTTCTCCACACATTCTGTCTTTTACGTTTCTTCTGTGTTTTACACTTCTTCTGTGCTTTGCACTTCTTCTATTTTTCTCGACTTCTTCTTTGTTTTGCGCTTCTTCTGTGTTTTGCACATCTTTTGTGTTTCTCCTTTTCCCCTGTGTTTTGCGCTTCTTCTGTGTTTTGCACTTCCTCTAGTTTTTTGCGCTTCTTCTGTGTGTTCCTCTTATTGTGTGTTTTGCGCTACTTCTATGTTTCTCCACTTCTTCTGTGTTTTGTGCTTCTTCTGTGTTTTGTGCTTCTTCTATGTTTTTCCACTTTTTGTGTGCTTTGCGCTTCTTCTGTGCTTCTCCACTTATTCTGTGTTTTGTGTTTCTTATGTGTTTTGCGATTCTTCAGTGTTTCTCCACTTCTTGTGTGTTTTGTGCTTCTTCTGTGTTTCTCCACTTATTTTGTGTTTTACGTTTCCTCTGTGTTTTGCGTTTCTTCTGTGTTTTGTGCTTCTTCTGTGTTTCTGCGCTTCTTCTGTGTTTTCCCCTTATTTCGTGTTTTGCGCTTCTTCTGTGTTTTTCACTTTTTCTAAGTTTTCAACTTCTTTCGTGTTTTGTGTTTCTTTTGTGCTTCTCCACTTATTCTGTGTTTGCACTTCTTCTGTGTTTTGCACTTCTCCTATGTTTCTCCACTTCTTTTGTGTTTGGCACTCCTTCTGTGTTTTGCACTTCTTTTATTTTTTGAGCTTCTTCTGTCTTTCTCCACTTCTTCTGTGTTTCTCCACTTCTTCTATGTTTTGCACTTTTTCTGTATTTCTCCAGTTCTTATGTGTTTTCCATTTCTTTTGTGTTTTGCACTTCTTCTGTGTTTTGTGCTTCTTCTGTGTTTTATGCTTCTTCTGCATTTTGCACTTCTTTTGTGTTTTGCGCTTCTTCTGTGTTTTTCCATTTCTTTTATGTTTTAGGCTTCTTCTGTGTTTCTCCACCTCTTTCGTATTTTGCACTTCTTCTGTGTTTCTCCACTTATTCTATGTTTTATGCTTTATCTGTGTTTTGCGCTGCTTTTTGGTTTATCCACTTCTTTTGTGTTTTGGTCTTTTTTTGTGTTTTGGACATCAACTATTTTTTCGCTTGTTTTGTGTTTCTCCACCTCTTTTGTGTTTTGCACTTATTCTGTGTTTCTCCACTTCTTCTGTGTTTTGCTCTTCTTCTGTTTTTTTCGCTTATTTTGTGCTTTGCTCTTCTTCTGAGTTTTGTGTTTCTTCTCTATTTTGCACTTCTTATGTGTTTTGCTCTTCTCTATGATTTCCTCCTATTTTGTGCTTCTTCTGTGTTTTTCACTTCTTCTGTGTTTTCGACTTCTTTTGTATTCTTCCCTCCATCTGTGTTTTGTGCTTCTTCAGTGTTTCTTCACCCATTCTGTGTTTTAAGCTTCCTCTGCGTTTTGCGCTTCTTCTGTTTTTCTCGATTCTTCTGTGTTTTGCGCTTCGTCTTGTTTTCCACTTCTTATGTGTTTTGTGCTTCTTTTGTGTTTTTCGTTTATTCTGTGTTTTGTGCGTCATTTTTGTTTTGCACATCTATTGTGTTTCTCAACTTCTATTGTGTTTTGCGCTTCTTTTATGTTTCTCCACTTCTTCTGTGTTTCACGCTTCTTCTATGTTTCTCCACTTCTTTTTTGCTTTCAACTTCTTCTGTGTTTTGCGCTTCTTTTGTGTTTTGAGCTTCTTTTGTATTTTGCACTTATTCTCTGTTTCTCTACTTCTAGTATGTTTTATGCTTCTTCTGTGTTTCTCCACTTCTTCTGTGTTTTTCCATTTTTTGTCCTGTTTTTCCATGTCTTCTGTGTTTTACGCTTCTTCCATATTTTGTGCTTCTTCTGTGTTTTTTTGCTTCCTCTGTGTTTGTCCACTTCTTCTGTGTTTCTCCACCTCTTTTGTGTTTCTCCACTTCTTCTGTGTTTTCCACTTCTTTTGTGTTTTGCGCTTCTTTTGTGTTTTTCACTTCTTCTGTGTTTTGTACTTCTTCTGCGTTATGCTCTTCTTCTGCGTTTTTGCACTTCTTCTGTGTTTTGTGTTTCATCTATGTTTCTCCACTTCTTTTGTGTTTTGCGCTTCTTGTGTGTTTTCCACTTATTCTGTTTTTTTCACTTATTTTGTATTTTGCTTTTCTTCTATATTTTGCGCTTCTCCTGTGTTTCTCCACACATTATGTGTTTTGCATTTCTTTTATGTTTTACGTTGGTTTTGTGCCTTGCGCTTCTTTTGTTTTTCTCTACTTCTCCTGTGTTTTGTGCTTCTACAGTGTTTTCCACTTCTCATGTGTTTTGCGTTTCTTCTGTGTTTCTCCATTTCTTTTGTGTTTTGTGCTTCTGCTGTGTTTTCCAGTTTCTTTGTGCTTTGCGCTTCTTCTTTGTTTTGCACATCTTCTATGTTTTTCCACTTCTTCTGTGTTTTGTGCTTCTATTGCGTTTCTCGACTTCATTTGTATTTTGTGCTTCTTCTATGTTTTCCACTTACTATGTGCTTTGCGCTTCTTTTGTGTTTTGCACTTCTTCTGTGTTTTGCGATTCTTCCTTGTTTCGCACATCATCTGTGTTTTGTGCTTCTTCTATTTTTTATGCTTCTTCTGTGCTTCTCCACTTCTTTTTTTTACGCTTCTTTTTTGTTTCTCCAATTGTTCTGTGTTTTCCACTTCTTCTTTGTTTTGCGCTTCTTCTGTGTTTTTTGCTTCGTTTGTGTATTTTGCTTCTTCTATGTTTTATGCTTCTTATGTGTAACAACTTCTTGTTTGTTTTTATTTTCATCTATATTTCTCCACTTATTCTATGTTTTGCGCTTCTTATGTGTTTCTCCACTTCTTGTGTTTCTTATGTGTTTTGCATTTCTTCTGCGTTTTGCGCTTCATCTGTGTTTCTCCACTTCTTCTGTGTTTTGTGGTTCTTCTGTGTTTCTCCACAACTTCTATATTTTCCACTTCTTTCGTGTTTTGCCCTTCATCTGTGTTTTACACTTCTTCAGTTTTTTCCAAATCTTCAGTGTTTTCAACTTCTTCTGTGTTTTACGCTTCCTTTGTGTTTCTCCACTTATTCTGTGTTTTATGCTTCTTTTGTGTTTGGCGCTTTTTTTGTGTTTCTCCATTTCTTTTGTATTTTGTGCTTCTTCTGTGTTTCAGGCTTTTTCTATTTTTTGCGAGTCTTCTGTGTTTCTCCACTTCTTCTGTGCTTTGCACTTTTTCGGTGTCTTTTCACTTCTTCTATGTTTTCCACTTCTTATGTGTTTTGTGCTTCATTTGTATTTTGCGCTTTTAATGTGTTATTTGCTTCTTTTGTGTTTCTCCGCTTCTTCTGTGTTTTGCGCTTTTTTTGTGTTTCTCCACTTCTTCTGTGTTTTCTACTTCTTTCATGTTTTGAGCTTCCTATTTGTTTTACGTTTCTTCTGTTTTTTCCTCTTCTTCCTTGTTTTCAACTTCTTTTTTATTTTGGCCTTTTTCTGTGTTTTGTGCTTCATTTGTGTTTTGCACTTCTTCAGTGTTTTGATCTTCTTTTGTGTTTTGCACTTCTTTTTTGTTTTGCGCTCCTTCTGTGTTTTGCACTTCTTTTGTGTTTCTCCACTTCATTTGTTTTTGCGCTTCTTCTTTGTTTCTCCACTTCTTCTATGTTTTGTGCTTCTTTTGTGTTTTCCACTTCTTCTGTGTTTTCAACTTCTTTTGGTATTTTGTGCTTCTTTTGTGTTTTCATTTCTTTTGTGTTTTGCGCTTCTTCTGTATTTCTCCACTTCTTTTGTATTTTGTACTCCTTTAGTGTTTTACGCATCTTCTATTTTTTGTGATTCTTCTATGTTATGCATTTCTTCTGTGTTTTGCGCTTGTTCTGTGTTTTGTGCTCTGTCTGTGTTTCTCCACTTCTTATGTGTTTTACGCTTTTTCGGTGTTTTTTCACTTCTTGTGTGTTTTGCGTTTTTTCTATGTTTCTCCATTTATTCTGTGTTTTGCCCTTCTTCTGTGTTTCTCTGCTTCTTGTGTTTCTTATGTGTTTTGCGCTTCTTCTGTGTTTTGTGATTCATTTGTGTTTTGTTGTTCTTCTGTGTTTTTCCACTCCTTTATTTTCCACTTCTTTCGTGTTTTGTCCTTCCTCTGTGTTTTATGCTTCTTCTGTTTTTTCCACAACTTCTGTGTTTTCAACTTCTTCTGTGTTTTACGCTTCCTCTATGTTTCTCCACTTATTTTATGTTTTGTGCTTCTTCTGTTTTTGGCTCTTCTTTTGTGTTTCTAAATTTCTTTTGTATTTTGTGCTTCTTTTGTGTTTTGCTCTTCTTTTGTGTTTCTAAATTTCTTTTGTATTTTGTGCTTCTTCTGTGTTTATGGCTTCTTCTATTTTTTTCAATTCTTCTGTGTTTCTCCACTTCTTCTGTGTTTTGCACTTTTTCTGTGTCTCTTCAGTTCTTCTGTGTTTTCCACTTCTTCTGTGTTTTGCACTTCTTCTGTATTTTGCACTTCAAATATGTTTTGTGCTTCTTTTGTGTTTCTCCGTTTCTTCTGTGTTTTGCGCTTCTTCTGTGTTTCTCCACTTCTTTTGTGTTTTCCACTTCTTTCATGTTTTGAGCTTCTTATTTGTTTTGTTGGCCCCCATAATTTTTCTTGTTGAATTAAGCATGATTTAAATGAATTATGAGGATTGATGGATTAATTTTTGGAGCTTATTATTTTATGTCAAGGTTAGTAGGATTTGTATGACATAGATTAATTGAATTGAAGCATTAATGTTATAAGAATGAATGAAGGGCATTGTTGGAAGTTCACTTAAGATTTATAAGACATAAGG
>JANZLX010175831.1:0-12865 GCA_025531955.1 Erythroxylum orinocense
TTCCTCTCCATTTTCGACCATGCTTTAGCTCCATAGGAGACTTTCCTCTTCTTCCTCCTCTTTCCTCTTGAAACCCACGAAAAACCTTGCTTGAATCCCCTAAAAACCGAAACCCCCTTGCTCTCTTCTCTTCTTCCTCTTCTTCTTCTCCACCGATTCCATCTTCTCCTTCTCTCTTCTCTCTATCGTTTTCTTCTTTCTTTTATTTCTCAGTTTCGTAACTTCCCCTCTCTTCCACGATAGCTACTTGCTTCTGCCCTTTAATGAACACAAAATGACCATAAGGCCCCTCCATGCAAGCCTTGTTTTGTACCCCTTTAAGTGATGCTCCAAAAATGCCCTTCAGTTAGCTTTTAAAAACTGACATTTTGCGTCCAGAATTTGATCAAGTAAATGAAATAATTTGACAAAACTATTTTCTAGAGAAATGTTCCTCTATGTCTTAATTTCATAATGGACACAAAAAGCATTTAATTTGGTGCACTATACCAAGAGTAGGGGTGAGCATTCGGGTAATTTGGGCCGAAATTTCACTGTTCAGGCTCGGCCCGAATTACCCGAAATTTTTTTCATCTTACCCGGCCCGAACCCAAACTTTTTCTAACCCGAGCTTACTCGACCCGAATTACCCGACCCGAATTACCCGAAATTTTATAACGTAATTCGGGTAATGGGTCGGCCCAAAAATTTTTAGAGTTACCCGACCCCGGCTTGAAAATAATTTGGGTAAAACCCGAATTACCCAAAATTCAAAAATTTATTACCCAAATTAATTTAGGTCGGGCCGGCCCAAATAATGCTTACCCCTAACCAAGAGTTATAGTCCAAACATCTCGGACTGCCATCATGCTAACACATTTTCCAGCACTTTACTTCCATTCGAAAATTGACAAGCTTAGAGGCTGAATTAAAATTCACTTTCTTCAGAAAAAATGTAGCCTTATCTTTCTAGTTTAATACAAAATAAGAATCATCTCATTTGGATAATTAGAGCAAACGTTATGGCCAAAATACTGACTGAACTTATCAATCCAAGACTGAACACTAAACCTGAATTCAATTCAGAAATTGGAAGTCTTGAGGGCTAAATTGAAATTCAATTCCTTTATATGATTTGTAGCCTCATGTCTCTATTTTATTTTGCTTCAAGAATCAATTCAATTGGATCTTTACAGATCGAGAATTTCGCAAAATACTGAACCCTGTTCAGAAAACTATCCAACTCACCTGATTAAAAACAATCTCTTTCCATTTCTTTTCAATTTCATAAATTCTCCTTTTCTGTATACATGAACAATCTCCAAAAATTTCTTATTTAGTAGTCCTAACTTTCAAGATAGGTTCGGGGTCCAACAGTAATTCTGACAAAAAAATGCAAACTACTTTATTATAAGTTCAATTATTCATAAATTTTGAAAAGACACTTGAACAATAAAACCAACCATTCATAAGTTTCCATTTCGGTCCTCAATTGAGCTATTTCAGCTTTAGCAATAGACATCCTATCTTGGCAAGTAGCTTTAGCTTCATTAGCAGCTTAAACTTTTAACTCTAGACTATGTTCATCCAATGCATTCCTCAGGACCTCAGCTTGAGCATTAGCCCTATGTTCAGATTCTTTTATCTCCAGCAAATCTCTGCACAAAATAGTTGGATGGGAAGATTGAAAGGACCCTGACTAAATAGAAGAAGAGGCTAATTTTATGACATTAATGGAAAATTTTTTAGATGATTCACACAGAATCACCTTATAAGAAGTTTAATTCACAAATAATATGATTAATCATTCATTTATTGCAACTATGGAACTGTATATTGTACTTTGGTTGGACTATAAATGGGGAAGGACCCACTTAGTCTCCCTTAGTAGTATATACATATAAATACCATAGGCATATCCCTGAAGGATTATCAGTTGCTGAAAAGATTTCCATAATGCTTCTTTGATAATGTAACTGTTGTTATAAATTTATTACATATACAAGTCCAAAACTAATTCTAATTCAAGTTTCTCCTTCTGCAACTTCTCAACTTGAAACAGATTCACACACTTTGGTTAACAACTCTAGTCAAACTAATCACAACTAAATACCAAACAAAGGAAAAAAAAGAAGAAAAAAAGAGTAAATATAAGAATAAGAGAATTTGTACATACTGGTCACTTGTGTGCCTAGTCATATGATTAACTCTAGAAACGTAGAATTCAAACCTCATCTTTAACATTACCCATAGTCATTGACATAGAAATTTGATGAATAATAGTATACAATTATTATCAATCCTAGATCTTAAGAAAGGTGCAGAAGTAGAAGAAAATTCAAGCATTCAAGTCAACAACACAGACTTCGAACATTTCATCTTGTTGTAACCTGTAATTGCTAGGACAATGAAGTAAGAGTGCAAAGTTCAGTGGCAAAACTTAATACAATGACCAGAAAAGAAAAAGGAGGGAAAAGGAAAGGATTTGAATAATAAACCTTCAAGAAGCTACCCCTTTTGTGTTTCACTTATGTCAAAGTAGAAAACTTGTGGATTGTAAAATGAAAATAGAAAAATAAAGGATTAAGAGATGCAAGAAACTAAAATTAGACTTAAAACTTTCAAGAGTTAGGAGGAGTGAAAGAAGAAACTGCCTTGATGTCAAGTTGCAATTCCTTGATAAAGAGGTCCTAACCACTGGAATTCAGAACCTTCCCCTTAATCACTCTCTCTCTCTCTTGCATCAAATTGAAGTATGCACCTCGTTCCACAATCTTTAATATTTCATCATTTCCTCAATTTTCATCCGAAACCAAACATACACTACTAAACTCGCACATAAACATAAATACATGTAGAGAGAGAGAGAGAGAGTACAACACAAAGTACAAGCAAAGAAGAGAATGAAGAGAGAAGCATAATTTCTGGCATAAAGCTTGACGTTTTCATGAACACGAAGCCTAGCCTAATGAGACCCTGACGGCAACGAATAGGACCCACAATCTCCAAAAAAAGAGCAAGTCCAGGAAGGATTATGTACAGAGAAGTCATCGATAGTGAAATTAGAGAAGGGATTGAGAGTGAAGATAGAGAGCAAAGTAAAGAAATGAGAGAGTAAAAAAACGAAGAAGTCCCTTGTTATGCTAGTAGTTGAAGTGGTGGTATGGGAAGGGGTGGTGGAGCCATCATTGGTGGTGACGGCGGTGGCAGTGACGGTGTTTGAGCTTTGGTCAAAAATTTTGAGGTAGTCGAAGTCTCAGAGCCATGACTTGAAGGCTAGGTATGGGACAGTGAGAGATAATGCAGTGCTTTTAGGGCTAAGAGATGAGTTTTTTTGGTTTTACGATTTCCTATTTGTGTCATTTTTTCGTTCCCTCCTAGTTTTTGATCCTAATCTTTTAGTGACCATTTTGAAAATGGTTGCTAAAAATTAACCTTTAACGACAATCTCAAAAATCGTTGCGAAAACTTAATTTTTAGGGACAATTTCCTAAAATTGTAGTTAAAAATTAAACCTTTGGTGACGATTTTAGATATCGTTGCAAAAAGTTGAACTTAATTCGTTGCTAAAAGTTCAAAAGTTTAACTTTTCGTGACGATTTCTAAAATCATTACCAAAATTTTAATTTTTTGTGATGATTTTAGGAGATCGGCACTAAATTTCGACTTTTTGTGACAATTTCCAAATTCGTAACAAAAATTTTTATTTTTTGTGATGATTTTAGGAAATTGTTACTAAATGTCAACTCTTCATGACGATTTCCAAAATCGTAGCAAAAAAATGTAGCCAAAAGTCTACATTATTGTAGTGTTTAGTGACAATTACGCTAATTGTCGCCAAATGTTCAACATTTGGCAACAAAATTGTCAAAGCGTCATCAAATCTTCGACATTTAGCGACGAAACGTCCAAGTTGTCGCAAAAGTAAGCCCTTAGCAACGAATCGTTAAAACGGTGCCAAAAGCCAGACTTTTGGAGACAAATTCATAAATCGTCACTAAAAGCTGACTTTTAGCGAATTGTCGCAAAAAAAATGTAGCTAAAAGTCATCTTCGTTGTAGTGACAATTGAAAATGCAATGATAATTAGAGCGCAAGGAGGTAGGAAAGAGGGAACAAGAGCAGGAAAATGTATGATGAAGAAGAAAGAACCTATTGATAATTCAAAATTACATTATGATTATTGCAACATTTACAAGCACTCAAAACTCAAAAGACGCTTGCTTCAACCTTTATGGCTACCTATAGTAGTTTAAGAAGTTAAAATGAAAGAAAAAGGCGAAGAAGGAAATATGTACTTTGTGAATTTGTTAATGTAGCAGAGGAGGTAAGTAGAGCAAGATCCGACGGGGGATTGGAAATCTAATAGAGCAAGATCCGAAGTGGATTTCCAATCTAACATGTCAATCATGATATATAATAAGAGATTGACAATTTTTTAAAAGAAAAAGAGGAAGTAGGAGATAAAAAGCATGCAGTGTATTTTTTACACCAAGTAAATTTTGCATGTATTGCTCTAATATCTTTTTTAGTTCACGTGAATTAATTGAATTTAGTTTTTAGATAATTATTACGGGAACCTCTAATCACATGTACATAAGCTTGAAATTAATGAAAAACTATTTTCCTGTGAATGATTTTACATCTATACACCTACCGATGGATTTGTAAAGCTTGTTCATCATATAAGTGATGTTCAAGTAAGTAATCAATTAACTTTGACCGATTCTCTACACATATCTTCTTTGAAATTCAATCCTTTGTATGTTAATAAATTCAAAATTACAATTCATGTAAATTTGATTTCTTTCATGCTTTTGTATAATACATGACTTCATGACTGATGAAGTACTTGTATTAAGAAAAGGCATAGGACGACTTTATATTCTAAATACAAGTTCTTGTCACGCAAACATGCCTCAATCAATAGAAGACATTATTATTTGACTATCATAGATGATTTTATCAAAAGAATATGGACTTTTTTGCTGAAATAAAAACAATGATATTGTTCAAACACTTCACACTTTCTTTAACCTGATTAAAAATTAGCTCCATACATCTGTTAAAGTTATTAGAGCAAACATTGGTACAAAATTCATCAATGCATCTTATCAATCCTTGTTGTCTACTTTAGGTATTTTAAGCAAATGGGGAGTAGTTGAAGCAGTTGATGATGTGGAAGCTAAAAGAAGCTGAAATTCTCACCACGAGTTTCTTTATCAATGATTTACTAAAGGGGAAACCCACTGCACAAGTCATCAATGTACGCAGTCACTTTTTTTATTTCACAAAGATGTCATTTCTATTATTCCAATCTGTAACCTTCTAGTTACAAAAAAGTAACTTTATTGGTTAATTTAAAGCCCGCCCTCTTTATCAATGTTGTGTGCATCAAGTTTATTTATATATGTATCAAGAAAAAAATGAGCAAAATGGATACAAAATATTTAACGTGGTTCACCCTTAATTTTGGGTTACGTCCACGAAAAAAAACTTAGAATAATTCTTCCATTATTACAAATAGTAGATATACAGATAAAACCAAAATAGTGGCTCACAAGGTGTTTCTTAACCTAAAAATACTAACTTCACTATTTTATCACTCACTAACCCTTTAGGAAAATATTTCCTAGCATCAGATCATTGCTTTGCTATGGTTTTCTTCTGTGTTATTTGTATACAACTACAAATTCAATAAATGCAGTTGTCTTTTCTTTTTCTGTTGTCAACAAATACAACTTACAAATTCTTTTGTTTTCAACAAATGCAGCACCGAATTTGATGCTGTATTTATTGAATTTGTAAGTTGCAAATGAAGTCCATTTATGAGAGGGACCCATATCTAACAAATCTGCCCCTCCTAATTACATAGAGGACTCTATCATGCTAGCTACTAAGTGACAGTACTCGAACTTGTCTTTTAGTAGAATCTTGGTTAATATATCTGATCCATTTTTATCAGTATGGATTTTTTCTGACTGTAATTGTTTCGTCTCCATTACATCTTTGATCCAGTGATATCTCACATCAACGTGTTTTGATCGTGAGTGAAAAGAGGTATTCTTACCAAGATGACTGGCGCTTTAACTATCACAAAACAACTATTATTGTTTCTGCTTAATACCAAGTTCATTAAAGAACTTCTTCATCCATAGCAACTCCTTATAGGCTTCTGTTTTTGCTATAAACTCCGCTTAAATTGTAGAAAGTGCAACACACTTCTGTAACTTTGACTGTCATACCACAACTCCCCTTACAAAAGTAATCAAGTAACTTGATGTAGATCAAGTAACTTGATGTAGACTTTCTTGAGTCAACATCTCCAGCCATATCTGCATCTGTGTAACTAGCTAACACATGTTCTGCTCTTCCAAAACATAAGCATATTTTGGCTGACCCTAGAAAATACCTAAGTATCCACTTGACTGTAGTCCAATATCCTTTTCGGGATTTGAAAGGAAATGACTTACAACTCGAACTGCGTGAGCAATATCTATTCGTGTACAAAATATAGCATATATCAAACTTCCAACTGTTGAAGCATATATAATTTTGGGCATTTGTTCCTTCTCTTTATCTGTAGAAGGGCACTCTTTGAAACTCAATTTAAACTAATTAGCAAGAGAACAACTAACCGCGTTAGCTTTGTCCAGTTTAAATCTCTGAAGTAGTTTATCAATATACATCTCTTGTGATAACCATAGTTTCTTAGCGCTTCTTTCTATGATAATCTACATGCCAAGAATGTTGGACCCCATAGCCCAAATATTTTTCTCGGATGTCATGAGATCATGAAGCTTAAAGTTTGGGCATAGTGGAAGAATTTGCATTTGGAAGCTAAAAACCTTTTGGAAGTAAAAGGTGGGTTCCCCACGGCAAACTCTATGTTTTGCCGCGGCGAATGGATGGGAACTTTTGCTGAGACCCTTCAAGAAAAGTTTGCCACGGTGACCTCATAACTTTTTTGCGACGAAGTTCCAAGATTAAGCGAGAATTGCTCTCAGGAAAGGTTCGCCGCGGCAATCCTTGTGGTTTTGCCGCGAAATCACAATCCCTTAACCTAAAATTTCCAATGGTTTCTACATTACTCTTACCTTAATTTCAATTTACGTAGTCCCAAAATCACTCCCTCTAATGCATCATCATTTCATAATAATTCAATATTATCTTTTTTCATTTAATTCATTTCTTACAACTAATTCTCATTATTCATAATTCGTATCTTTCTCACATAACATCTCACTTATATATATAACAACAATTTATAATCAAAACAATCATCTCAAATCAATAACTTCCTCAAGTATACCTAATTTCAATTCAACCTCATCCATACATAATTTCATATTTCAACTCGACCTTATCCTTACATAAATTCATATTTCAACTTAACATCAAAAGTAACAATTTTTACAAATCTTTAATATCATTTCAAGCCATAATACATCAATATCTCAAATCTCTAAATACAAAAGTTACATGAAATAATAATCCTTGAAATGTGACTAAGTCTTGTATTTTACAAAAATAACTTAAATTCCAAAATATGCAGATTTTGAAGTAATGCCCTTATACTCTTGATCACTCGATCCCTTCCTCATCTCCAAAAGATAAGACAAATAAATGGGGGAGGGTGAGCTTACAACTCGTGGGTAACAAGTTTATAATCGAGAAACAAGCAAAAACTCTTTATAAAGCTTATTGTCATTGAACTTTTTCATAACCATAGTAATTCCGCATTTAAAAATTATAAAACACTTATTTCATGAAATTCTCAATTTGTCAAACAATTCACAATAGTACAAATCATGTATGCATCAATCCTGTCAAACATATCATGAGCACATAAGTACATCAAAATAGTTTGGGTGGATCTAATACAGAACATACTACTCATTTCCATATAATGGTCTTGTGTAGCTGTGAAAAGAACGTACTATCGCAATGCTATTTAATGGTCTTGGTAGCCGTAAACTTATGGGAGTTCATAAAGAAGCTCCATATCAGTAGCTGGCAGGCAGGAGAAACCTTTTGTCAAAGTGCACTTGACTTAACTTAGGGGACCACCACAAACCCACATAACATATATTTCATTACTTGCAAAACATATTGCCCAAAAAGTCACTAACCAACCCTTTATGAAAATATTTCCTAACGTCAGAGCGTTGTTTTGCTCTGGTTTTCTTCTGTGTTTACAACAACTGTTGTTTGAAGCAGGGAGTGCCTTATATAGGCGCTCTACCGTGTAAGATAGCTGCAAATTCAATAAATGCAGTTGTCTTTTCTTTTTCTGTTGTCAACAAATGCAACTTGCAATTCTTTTATTTTCAACAACTGCTGCACCGAATTAATGAATTTGCAAGTTGCAAATGATGTCTCTCCGTGAGAGGAACCCACATCCAACAATCAAGAAGATTTAGGTTCTGTAAAATATTTTCTTGGAATAAAAATTACTAGAACAGCTCAAGGGATGTACATAAATCTGAGAGGAAGTATGTCCTCGACATTTTGGCAGATATAAGAGTCAAATGTGCAAAAGCTAAACACACACCTTTTTCTAAAGCTCAAAAATTCCAGCGTGACAAAGCTACTTTGCTTCAAGAATTATACAAGTATCGAAGATTAGTTGGACGATAATTTTATCTGGGATTCAACAGACCTGATATTGCACATTCACTACAACAATTAAGTCAATTTGTTCAATCTCCTATTACTCATCACTAGCAAGCAGCCCTACATGTCCTCAAATATATTAAAGATGTCCTTCAAAAGAGTTATTTTATGATGCTTCATCTTTTTTCCCTTTTACCGCATATTGCGATACAAATTGGGCGTTATCAGATGATCTCTTACAGGTAATCCGATTATATTTTTCTTGATTCATCTATGATTTTTTGAAAAACTAAGAAATAATATACTATTCGAAATCTTTTGCTGAAACAAAATATAGAAGCATGACAACAACAGTCTGTGAGCTCCAATAAATTATTTATTTTTACAAAAAATTTTAAATTTATATTCTATTTTTAACATTTTTATATTGTGATAATTAGATGACATTATCTATTACGATTAATTTTCTCTTTTATAAAAGTACAAAGCACTTAAAAATAGATTGTTACATTGATCGAACAAATTCAAAGTTTGATTCATGAATTCTCAGTATCTTTTCTCTATTTTGTGTGAGAGAACATGTAACATAGTATGAGTTTGTGAAAATTGGAATTTAAGATCCTTTGAGATTTTAGGAATTATATTTGCAGGATGATAAATTGGGTGAAGGTTGCGAAAATAATTAATTAGCCATGAACTTTTCATAATATATTTTTCTAAAATAAATTAAAATATCAAGTTTTTTTTAAAAAAAACTAGCTCATGCGACTTATTCTCTATGTCAAAGATTTACACGCAATTTTTTTAAAGTTTAAGACTTGATTTAGTGAAAAGAATAAAGTTGAGGGATTAAGTATTACAAACACTAAAATTTAGGAACCTTAAAAGTAATGTTTTAAAAATCAAAAAGGACATCGAACCAGTTAAGTAAAAGGTTTAAGGTTTAAAGGTTCAATCAGTATTAAATCGCTATAAACCAGTTTATAATAAATAAGAAGTAAAAATTATCAAAAAGTAAAATATAGTATAAAATAAAATATTTTATTGAAAAAAATGTATTAATAATGTCTATTAATATGTAATAAGCTAATAATAAATCTAATAATTTAAGGACATAAAATTTAAAATAATAATATTATTATTATATTTTATATTATCATTTATTTAAATACTAATAAAAGTTGAAACATGTTTAAAGAAAGTGAATAAAAAAGACTCTAATTTTATTTTAACCTTTTTTAATATCCTTTAAACATAATTATTTATAGTTTAAATATTATATTTTAACATTCTTAAACTATCTTAAGCAAAATTACTTATATATGTTAATTAATAATTCAATTTGTTAAAAAAATTTATAATAAAAATAATTATTATTTTTAACAATAATAATTTAAATTTTTTTAATTAAAGGATAAATAAATAAATAAAGAACCTACAATTTGATAAATACAATTTATTAGTGAGATTAAATAAATAAAAATAGTAATTTATTTTTAAAATAATAATTTTAATTAAAATATAAAGAGATAAATAAAAATATAATTTTGAAAATATAATTTATTAATTAAATTGTATAAAAGAAATTTAAAAAAAATTTGGCAAATAATTTGCAACTTTGAAAGAACAACTTCAATTAACGCATTTCCTGCATTGTGAAGCATTAATTAGTACTTAATGCAAGTTTAGAGCATTTATGGTTGGTGAAACCCATATTTTGGCAGATTTTCAAACTAGGTCTTTGAAGAATCGACCGGTTTTTTCAAAAAAATAATCTTCAAGTTTATTATTTAATCAGTCGGTTTCTTCTTATAAGAAGTTATTAAGTTAAATCGGACCAGAAATTAAGTTGATTTATATTTATTTCGGTTAAACTGACCGATTCAATCCGATTTTAAAAATATTGCTTAAAAGCCTTTTATCTAATAAAAATGTAATCTCTTGCAATAATATATGCAAAAGATTAATCATAATTCATAACAAAATTAAAATTAATAAAAATATGTAAGTTTAAAATTGTATAATAAATGATAATTATAAATTACTTATAAAATTATATCTGGTTCATCTTTTTATAGATTTTTTATTTAATCCAAAATTAGTCTTTAAATTTGTTGAATTTAATATTTAAATTCAAACTCAACATATAAATTAAATTTTTTTATTTTTGGATTTATCCTATCCTACCAAACAATGTAAGAACTAATAAGTCAGTAATGAAGTTCTAAGGTTAGTTGCTTTAGTAGCCTCATAATTTGGCACAGAGAGCAGTCAGTGGCAGACCAGTTGGCTTATCACGTGATAAAGCACCAACCTACTTCAAAAAATGAAAAAGCATAGTAAATGAATTTAAAGATACAAAATATATAGCTATTGGTTCAGCCTGATCCTGCTGAGGTTGAACGTCATTGTTTTGATCCATGTTCGGTGTGATTCCGGCTATAAGATTCCTGCAAAATAAAGAACGACGGGCCGAGAGTTGATTCCCGGGAGGCCCCTCCGAACGCTCAAGTCAATGTTTGTAAAGAGTTTTGGGCTGCTAAGAGTAGAGAAGAAACTAAGGTTATGAGCTCATACCTCAATCCGGTAGGAATAGTACCTTATATATGCCGTAGATTGCCACTAGGTTTAGGTCTTTACGTCAATCATTGTGTTTGCATGGGAGTCTAATATCTGATGGGCCGAACGGGCCGTGGACACATGGAAATGGGCCTGGGCCTATCACAGCCGACCCTACCATAAACCCCCTACTCCTCGAGCCTGAGCCAGGGAAGGGTCGAAGGAGTATGTAAGTAAGCAACAGCATGCTTCGTAGACGGCTCGTGCTAGGCCCGATCAATTAATTATGAGGAGATGAGGCCGACCGAGCGGGCGTAACATCTCAACGGTCCAGTAAAGGAAATGACGGAAATGACCGATCGGCTGTAACAGTATGACGAGTGGATCGAACATAACGGCGAGGTCGGTAGAGCGTGTGTAGTAGAGAGACCGAGCGATCGGGGGACTAGACTTAAATAGAGTTCTAGGCGTGATCATTACTGGCGGCTCGTGCTATCTGCGCGAGCCATCATTCAGGTGACAGCTGATCGATCGATTAAACCGCGCTAAGGAGGAGTCGAGATAGGGCAGTCGGTCGGTCGTCACTGCCTGGGCCTAGGCTAGGTTTAATTATTACTCGACGATTCATATCCTCTAGGCGCCGTTCAAAACCTGAAAAGGTGCGCCCTTTCAACTGTCGCATAGTCGTCGTGCGTTGGAGCCGATTAAGGGTGCTGAAATCCAAAACACTTGGTGTAATTATTATTGACGGTTTGCATCTTCTAGGCATCACTGAAATTTGGAACGTCGCGTCTCTTGGGCCGCCGTACATTTATCGCGCACTGCTACGTGTGTCCCTTCGTTTGCCGCGCTGCTCTAACCTCTTAGAGTTTTCCACGTGGTCAATCTAGATTGGCATGCTTGTTCAATTGGTACTATAAATCCCAGAATGGACAGTTTTTTCTCATTCTGTATGGCTTTTCGTAGCCTCTGTCCTTTGTCTTTTCGTCTCTTCATCCATTGTTGTCAGAATGCGTCTTTCATTATCGTCCCCACCCCGGATTTCTACCATAAGCCAGACGTGTCCTTTCACCCTTTTTTCATCCAAAATTGCCTCACCAGCGGTGGGGCCGTCGGAGAACATGGGAGACAAGCTGAGGGCTGAGATTATGCCTTTTTTCATAAGAAAAAGGGGATAGTCGAGATAGAGCGAGAGGTAGTTCTTGACGATCGATATTGTAGCACCCCACTCCCGCAAGACCCGAACTCGATATCGACGGTGATATTCGAGCCCATGACCCGCGAGGATGGCATGCTAGAGAAATTATTACAAAATTTCGTATACATTTTTTTAAAAACAAATCTCATTAATCATAAATCATTTCATTTTGGGTCATTGGAGCCCAATTCAATGCACATCTCACTTATAATCATTATCAATTGATACGCATTGATATGCACAATAATAATATTCGCATTTAAACAATCCCATTTATTCAAAATTTCATATTTCAGCACTTATTACAAACTGAAATGTTCACATATACACTGTATAAAAATTTGCGGAATACACATGATACAAAAACCCTAATGCAAACACGAACTGATCCCGACCTCTACATTATTATTGTGAGCAGTAAATCTACTCCCATTGCACAACGGGGTCTCTTCCGAAACCTGAAAAATAGATGCAAATTTTGATGAGTTTTGCGAACTCAGTGAGTGACCATCAT
>JANZLX010175888.1:0-12857 GCA_025531955.1 Erythroxylum orinocense
GTTTTTGCTTGTTTGTATTGTTTTTTTAGTTAAATGGTTGTAAGAACAAGATCTTAGACTTTTGTTGAGAATTTAGGAGATTTTGTATCCTTTATGTATTCGGATTTTAATATTGAATTTTGTATGATTATGGAATTGGATTATGTAAGTAAATTATGGATTGTTTATATAAATGTGAAAGTAATTGAAATTGGATATGATTGTGTTTTGGGTTCCGGACGAGAGGTCCGAGGATACTGATTGATGATTGAGAATATTAAAGTGTTTAGGTATAGAATTGCGTTTGTGTTTGATGAGATTCCAAACAGAAGGTCCGAGAAATTTTGAGTTTTGTTTGGGACATTAGAAGTGTGTTTAATCATTTTTAGATTTTTGGGTTGTATGAAATATAGCCGTTATGCTGCCCGATTCTATTAAATTGGGTATGGTTTGGTTGTGGATAAGATTTGTATGATTGTCTTTATGGCAAAAAAAATTTTGAATTAGAGTTTAAAGAGGAGAGAGTAAAATATTCATGATTAAGAGAAAGCAAGTAATTTGAGTTTCTAATTGAGGACGAATTTTCCAGTTAGGAAATTTAAGTACTTGTATGAGATTGAATAAAGATGAGAATGAAAAAAAAGAAAGAAAGAAAAAAAATGTACACGGATTTGGATTAAGTTAGACCAATAGTCTTAAGGTTTCCAACGCGATGCTTTTTCTAAAATGTTTATTCACGAATGTCAGAAATTTGTTTCGATTCGATTTGATCCGTTTGTTTGCTTCATTTTCGATTTGTCCGTTCGATTCTTTCGATGTATGATTTCCGTGCATTTGTATCCGTAAACAATTTGTTTTATGTCCATCCGTTTGTTTGCTTCCAAGTCTTTCGCTTTAAGATTTGATTTGCTTTCGTGTTGTAAATACCATTCTTTGATTTCGCTTATGATTTCGATGCTTCCGTTTTATGACCTCCGATCCGATTTGTATTTCGCTTGTGTTTTTGCTTTCGGTTCTTCGACTTGTGATTCCGTTTTGTTAAGAAGGTTAGGTTCTGGAAACGAGTCCCAACAGTGGTGTTGTGCATCAATTAACGTGTGTTTACACTCCTCGATAAAATGGCGTCGTTGAACGGAAACATCGCCATTTATTGGAAGTTGCACATGCTCTTTATTTTCATTCTGGTTTGCCTATCTCTTTTTGGGGTGAGTGTGTTCTTACAGCTACATATCTCATTAATTATATGCCCACACCTATTCTATTCGGTAAGACCCCTTATGAAGTTTTGTTTTCCAAACCACCTACTTTCACACACCTACGTGTTTTTGGGTGTCTTTGCTATGCTTATGAAGTTTCCAAACCTCATGATAAATTTCAGCCTCGTGCTACTCATTGTGTATTCATTGGGTATACTTATGGTACAAAGGGATATTATGTTTATGATCTTATAACTAAAAGATTTTTGTCTTACGCGATGTAGTTTTTTATGAAAAACAATTTCCCTTTCTAACAGACATTCAAACACCCAATTAGGATCCTTCTTTTCTTGTTATTCCACTCCCTATTTCTGATAGTTCTTAACCCACAACTCCATCTCTCGATACTACTACTGATACTGTCCAAACCTAACCTACCAACAGTATCACACCGCATGCTCGCCCCCAGCGTACTCGGTGTGAACTTGCTTATCTTCGAGACTATGTTCATCATACTCAAGTAATAAATCCATCTCACTCTCTGAACCAATCATCTTCCCCAAGTATTTCACATCCTTTATCTAATTTTATTTCCTATGATCGCTTTTCTCCTTCACACTTTGCATTTTTTACGGCCATCTCTGACATAGATGAGCCTAAAAGTTTTTCTCAGGCTATTCAAGACCCAAAATGACGTACAACCATGGAACAAGAAAATGTAGCTCTTGATCAAAATCATACTTGGACATTAACATAATTACCAGCAGAAAAGAAACCAATTAGCTCCAAGTGGACATTCAAAATCAAGTACAAATCTAATGGTACAATTTAATGCTATAAAGCTCGACTTATCGCCAAGGGCCACACTCAAGTTTAAAGTCTCGATTATCATGACACCTTTGCTCCTATTGCAAAATTAGTTGCTGTTAGATGCTTATTTGCCGTTGTTGCGATCAAAAACTGGAAACTCCATCAACTAAATGTTCATAATGCCTTTCTACGTAGTGACCTTCATGAGGAAGTTTATCTGGCTTTGCCCCCAGGTTTTGGTATGAAAGGAGACAATCATGTTTGTCAACTTTGAAAGTCTCTTTACGGATTGAAACAAGCTCCACGAAATTGGTTGCCAAATTCTCAACTGCTCTTCTTCATTTTGGTTTCATACAATCTAAAGTCGACAATTCATTCTTTACTCTAACCAAAGACAACAGTTTCCTAGCTACTCTTGTTTACATTGATGATCTCATTCTTACTAGTACTAATTCCTGTATGTGTCAGAAATTCAAACAGTATTTAAACACCCGTTTCCATATTAAAGATCTTGGTTCTTTGAAGTATTTTTTAGGTATTGAAATGGCTCAATCTCCATCAGGCATCTTTCTTTCTCAACGGAAATATGCTCTTGACATTCTCAAGGAATCTGGTATGCTCGGTGCCAAACCTTGCTCGTTTCCCATAGAGCAGCACCATCATCTGACATCAGAATCAGGCTCTCCTCTAAGTGATCCTTCCCAATATCATCGCCTCGTTGGTCACCTCATCTATCTTACCATTACTCGACCTGAAATAAGCTACTTATTTCACATTCTCAGCCAATTCATGCAAGACCCTCGTGATGATCATCTTCATGCAACCATGTGCGTTCTCCGCTACTTGAAGTCAGCTCCTCGATAGGGACTTCTCCTTTCCTCTGATATTAATGTTCACCTTACTGCCTACTGTAATGTTGATTGGGCTGGTTGTCCCTGTTGGATAATTGTAGCATAGCTACTGTTTTGTACTGTTGAAGGTTGCGGCAAAGCTACTGGTTTGTAAAACAAAAATAGAACGACAACAAGACAAGGATTGAAAGATAAAAGAGAGAGAGAGGAATCGATTGCAACAGTTGCAGAAAAGAGCCATATTTTAGTAATGACGGCTAGCGTTTAAATATAAAACAAAGACGTAACAAATCTACTTGGATTCTAATTCCAAACCAAAGATAAAGCTAGTTTCAACAGATAAGAACACTTGTAAGTAATCTGCTAAAAAATAGGAATTAAAGTCCTATACTGAAACTGAATAAAAATCCTACTAGAACTGAAACTCTAGCTTATTGGAAACTGAATGCCAACACTCAACACTCCTCCTTCGCATTCTGGTGACAAATTCTTCAAAGCTTCAAAAAAGTTGCTCCTCTTGAGTGTAAACTTCATCTGCAATCTGTGCTTGTTGAGATTGACAATCGTTGTTTTTGAATTTGCAAACCTTAGTAACATGCCCAAGTTGTTTGCATGTACCACATATTGCATCAGGGCTTTGGATTTTTCCCTTTTTCTTCATTGTTGAACTTGATTTGAGCCATTGTGGGATCTTTGGGTAGAGGAGGCACTAGCTTATCTTCTGTTACAATTTCCCAAAGATCAAAGGCCTCCAAATAAAACTACATTTTTACTGACCATATTTGATAGTTTTCACCATGAAAAACTTATGGAGGATTTAAAGCAATGCTACTAGAGGACATCTTGATTATGGTTTAAAAGAAAGGTTTAAAAATAGATGTAGATATGTTGCTGCAAAGTGTTTAAAACAAGTTTGAAAGAGGTTAAAAAAATTGTTCAAAAGATAGCAACAAATAAGTTGAAAAATAAGAGAGTTGCTACTGTAAAATTGTTTAAAACAAATTCAAAAATAGTAGCAATAGCAAATTTAAAAAACTAGATCAAAATAGCTACAGTAGTTAAAATTTTTGGACATTGGTTTTTTTATTAAAGAAACTACATCAAAAAACTTTCTACAAGTCCTATACGACCAACTAAAGCTCTGATACCACTGTTTGATAATTGTAGCATAGCTACTGTTTTGTACTGTTGAAGGTTGCGGCAAAGCTATTGGTTTGTAAAACAAAAATAGAACGACAACAAGAGAAGGATTGAAAGATAAAAGAGAGAGGAATCGATTGCAACAGTTACAGAAAAGAGCCATATTTTATTAATGACGGCCAGCGTTTAATAGAAAACAAAGACGTAACAAATCTACTTGGATTCTAATTCCAAACCAAAGATAAAGCTAGTTTCAACTGATAAGAACAATTGTAAGTAATCTGCTAAAAAATAGGAATTAAAGTCTTATACTGAAACTGAATAAAAATCCTACTAGAACTGAAATTCTAGCTTGTTGGAAACTGAATGCCAACGCTCAACAATTCCATGACCAGACGTTCTACCACTGGATATTTCACTATGCTTGGCTCCTCTCCACTTTCTTGGAAAGTTAAGAAGCAACCAACCGTGTCCCGCTCCTCTGCAAAGGGTGAATATCGTTCTATGGCCACTGCGACGAGTGAATTACTTTGGCTACGAGTGATTCTTTCTTATTTGGGCATTCTTCATGATCGCCCAATGACTTTATTCTGTGACAATCAAGCGACGCTTCATATTGCTGCTAATCCAGTCTACCACGAATGCACCAAACATATTGAAATTGATTGTCAATTTGTCCGCGAACGATTACAATCCAATGATATTGAGACTCGTTCTGTTCCTTCCCACACTCAACGAACAAATATCTTTACCAAAGCTTTGGGCCGAGACCAATTTCACCATCTTTTAAGCAAGTTGGACATTATCAATCCTCATGCTCTAACTTCAGGGGGAGTATTGGATTGAATGTAAATTAGGGACTTGGGATTTGTTAATATCTTTGTTAGCATCAATTAGAATCATAGTCAACTGTCAAATATGGTAGGTACTTATTTCTAGGATTAAACTTCTCCCTCTTTGCAGGCATGACTGAAGCTTGTATATATTTGTATATATATTCATCAATAATCAAGAGGCACTCAAGCCTAACAGCTATATTTTATCATTTAGTCTTTGACGTGAAAGTCTTTGTGGGGAAATATATTGATTGATGAAGTTTCGTAGAGGCTCGCACCCCTCTCTCTAGTGTCGATTCATTATTAAAATTTCAAACCACTTGTTCAGTCTTTGACGTGAAAGTCTTTGTGTAGAAATATATTGATTGGTGAAGCTTCGTAGAGGCTGGCACCCCTCTCTCTAGTCTCTATTCGTTATTAAAATTTCAAACCACTTGTGCAGTCTTTGACGTGAAAGTCTTTGTGTGGAAATATATTGATTGGTGAAGTTTCGTAGAGGCTCACACCCCTCTCTCTAGTCTCTATTCATTATTAAAATTTCAAGCCACTTGTTCAGTCTTTGACGTGAAAGTCTTTGTGTGAAATATATTGATTGATGAAGTTTCGTAGAGGCTCGCACCCCCTCCCTAGTCTCTGTATATGTAAAGAGCACCTTTGTAAAATGAGAGACTCATGTGAGAAATGTTCACAAAAGGAAAAGGAAATCAATCAAAAGGTTCCACGTTTCATTTCTTTAAACCAAAAGAGACTTTGTCGGAGCACTCTTTAATTTATTCGGTCTTTTCTAAAGTGTATCGTCTAATTCATTATGTCCACACAACAACGATTTTTAAAATCAAGGCCGTGTTAGCAATAATTTAGGGTTGGCAATCATATAAATAGATTATGTTAGGTAAGTGTGATTAGAATCACTTTTTTAAGTTATTGTCTTATTACTATAATAAATTTAATAAAATAATATTTTTATTCTTAATTCGAATTTTTTAATCAAATTCAGACAATTTTCTTAAGGGTCTATAAGTAGGCCACATGGAGCTAAAGAAACCACAGTGCACTGTCATACTCTTTCCTTTCGTTATAGGGACCCCTCCCTTAAGGCATTAGATTTTAGTTTTATGGTACTTTTCACTTATATATTCTTTCCTAATTTCATCTCTTTCTAATGTGAAATTCCTACTTACATTAACATCTCAACGTTTCCATGAAAAATCAAAGAGCAAAGCAACTTGTATCTGTCTTCATGATTGTGTTCATGATTCTTGTTTGCGGCAGATCATCTGATGCAAGAGTCATGGTTACTTTGAAGAAACTTGACAGCCAGCGCCTGTTGAGTGAACTAGGGTTTACCCAACAAAAACTGGCTTCTCTTCAACACATCAGCAGTGGACACCGCTTTCCCCCCCGCGCTAGATCACCGTCAAGACGAAATCCCAATCACCCGATGCATCTCGATGGACCTGGTCCCCATAAGTAGGACTTATATATGCTAGCTTTTTCATGGTTGTCTCTGAATCAGTTTACATATATACAGCAGCGTATGTCTTACTCTTGAGGTTGGATGCACGAGTGTTTGATTGTGAGATTCTCGTGTATTTAGCATATAAATAGGTTAAGTTTCGAGATGAAAGAGGTGGGGTTGGTTTTGAAGAGCTAATTATTGAAAAAAAAAATGGTTTTCTATTGGTGTGTATTTATAATTATGAATATTATAAATAAAAAATTTATTGAATAATATAATTACTAATAATCATTAAATAATGACTAACTAATCTTTAATATCATCTCAGTGCATGCGTGATATATGAAAATTGTATTATTAAATGATGCATTTTCTCTCTTTTTATGTTTATATGCAAAAAGAGTAAAATCCCAGCCTTGAGTTAGATCTATATTGGATATTACTTAAATAGTTTTAGCCCAGTTTAGTGTAGTACGAACTTATAATCATGAAATCAATTCGATTATAGCCATAAGTTTTCCTATTTTGTTGTCATTTTGATATTTGAATGGACTAAACTTATTAATTTTTTATCGGAATAAATTATTTATTTTTCTCACTTTTTGTTGCAATAAAATTGTAAAGGATAATTTAGATTCCGAAAGTGTCAGTTGTCTCATGAATCAAAAGGAATGAAGTTCAGGCAGATTTGAGGCAGAAACCGATGAGTTTAGGTTAATTTAGAGCACATACCTGCGCTTGAGAGGCACATGCCTGTGTCAACGATGGACAAAAATCCGTGTCAAGGCTATGAGCAAAATTTTATCCTTTTAAATTTTAAAGATAAGTCTAAGAGACAAAATTGTATAGGACAAAACACAGGATAATAAAAGAGTTGAAGAGTTCAAATAAATTTCAAAAAAAAAACTTTCATCAACTACAGTCTTGTAAAATTTTGATTTTTTGAGTTCATTTAGGAGTAGTATTAGTGCCTAATGGGGACTTATGATGAAAGATCTCCAGTATTATAAGGATCTCTATGATCCAACTTATGTGAAAAATATATATAAGACGACGTCCCGTCTAAGATGGGAGAAGATGAAAGTAGAAACCTTGAGAACTATTGGACATTGGATAGATATCAACATATTTAGTCACATATCCCAAAAAATGAAACATTTTAAGCTATAAAAGAAGTTAGGTATCTTGTGAAACTGAAGTTAAAGGCTGAGAAATCAATGTGAGCTTCTCAAAGAGTTTTAGCACATCATCAACAAAGTTGATTATGATGAAGATCATCCTTAATGATGAACTACAAGCTTTGTTTTTGTTGAATTCTTTTTCAGATAGTTAGAAAATTTTGGTTGTGAATATCAAGAACTCCACCTCGGATGATATGCTTTCTTTGAATATGATCAAAGATAGCATGTTCAATGAAGAGCTAAGGAAGGAAAAAGATCATTGTCGATATCATCTAAGCTCTTGGTAGAAAATAGAGAGAAAAGCAAGAGAAGAGGTTCCAAAAGGCAACATAAGTCAAAGAACAGGACGAAGTCTAGAGACGGTAAAAAGACTAAAACGTGTCACTACTACACCAAACCTAGTCACATAGAAAAGTTTTGCTATAAAAAAGAGACAAGAAGAAGTAAGATAATTAGAAGGATGGAGATGATAACAACACTGATAAAAATCAAGCATAGATGGTTAAGTGATCTTATTGATTGTATGAGCATTATTGCTTGAAGTCTCTACAAGTGGTATCAAAGCCATAAGTATAAAAAGTGGCAATAGCTCTATAATGAAGTTGACATCAACCAACCACTCGATATTGAGACTTATGATGAAAGGTCTCCAGTATTATAAGGATCTCTATGATCCAACTTATGTGAAAAAAAAAGTATAAAAGACGACGTCCCTTCTAAGCTGGAGAAAAAGAAAGATAAAAGTGGGAGAAGATGAAACAAAGACCTTGAGAACAATTGGACATTCGATAGATATCAAAATATTCAATCACATATCCCAAAAGACGAATCATTTTGATCTATGGAAGAAGCTAGAAGACTTGTGAAACTGAAGTTGAAGGCTGAGAAATCAGTGTGAGCTTCTCAAGGAGTTTTAGGACATCATCAACAAAGTTGATTACCATGAAGATCATCCTTGATGATGAACTACAAGCTTTGTTTCTATTGAATTCCTTTTCGGATAATTAGAAATTTTGGTTGTGAATATCAACAACTCCACTCCGAATGATATGCTTTCTTCGAATATGATCAAAGATAGCATGTTCAATGAAGAGCTAAGGAGGAAAAATATCAGTTTCCATAATGTCCAAGATTTTGATAGAAAAGAGAGAAACAAGTAAGATCAGAGATTTCGAAGGGCAAGGTAAGTCAAAGAATAGGATGAAGTTTAGAGATGGAAAAAAGACCAAACCTTGTCACTACTATACCAAACCTAGTCATATAAAAAAGTTTGGGTATATATGGAAAAGAGACAAGAAGAAGTAAGATAACTATAAGGATAGAGATGGATGGAGATGATAACAACACTGATAAAACGACATCAAGCACAAATGATGAAATGTTTTTGATATTATGATAAGAACACTTATAAAACAACATCAAGCACAAATGATGAAATGTTGTTGATTTGCGCAATCGGTGAGTGTAAATGACTTGTTGATATGGGGGTGTCCTATCATTGTATTCCAAAGGAGTACTTTACCAACTATAATAATGATGATTTTGAAAGTGTAAAAATGAGCAATCAGAGCTCCATCAGTGTCTAGGTGGCATTAAAGTTCAAACTGATGTTGGGTGTGTGTTGGTCTTAAGAGGTGTACCATACATTCTAGACTTGTGTCTAAATTTGTTGCCTGTGAATGTGTTTGACTACCAGGAATATCAATGTTAAGTTGTCATTTTGCACTCCTTTAGTATATAAATCTCTCTCATGTATTGAAATTATTATTCAAAATTGATGGATTTATTTTTTAATTATTTTCAGATGATTTTCAACACTTGGAAGATGAAATTGAATCAAAAAGAATCAAGAAAAGTAAAGATAAGTTGAAATTCCAGACTGACAGAAAATTCATTGACTAAGCGTAGGCACGTGCAAGGTTAGAAACCATCTGCAGAATTTGGTTTCAAATTCAGATATAATTCACTCAAGATTTTCATAATCTTTAAAGATCATATTGCTACCTTACTAATAGGATTGGCAATCTGAATACGTGGAAGGTGTGATCTGGATTATGGAAAAAAAGGAAGAATAGAAAGAGATAACTAGGAAGGGGCGTTACTGTTCATGTAGCTTTTTGTTTTAGGATAGTTTTACATTTTTTGCAGTTTTTTTGCAAGTTTTTCATTAGGAGTAGTTTGACGTTTTCTGCATTCTTTTTTTGGTTTTTGTCAGCCACTTTAGGAGTAAAGTTCACGTTTTTCTATAGAGTTTTTTTGCTGATTTACGTTAGCTTTTAGTCGTAGAAATAGTTTAGAATTTCTGTAGATTTTTCCTTCAAATTGAGTGACGTTTCTGCATTTTCTTCTAAGTATTTTCAGATTCTTTAGAAAAAGACTAAGGATAGAGACTGTGTTTTGTTATTTCTTTGATTTTCACTTTCACTATGAGTAGCTAAATCCCTTTTTCTTGGTTGAGGAGAACCATGTTATCATCTATTATGTATGAGATAGTTCAATAAAGTTTGTTTTGTTGATGAACATTGAGTGTCTTTCCAATTACTTTTCCTAATTGAATTGATTGATTTCTAGGTGCACAATTAGAAATTTATTTGTTTAATAGCTAGATTAATGAAATATGACGTTTAGTTTTGTTAATCACAAGTAACAATTAGGATTACCTTCTTTACGTTAGAGTGGGAAATTATAAGAAGATACTCATCTTGATTAAATGCATGTCGTATATGTGTTATCTTATTCATTGGTTTCTTGATTCTTAAAACTATTATTTAATTGAACCTACGATCATATCGAGGTTGTTGATTAATAAGAATGTTTAGAATACATGTTTCTATACATTTACACTTAAGAAAAAACATCCCCCAATAAATGTTTATTGATAAACTGAATTTTATATCAAGGATCCATTTTATTATGATAATATCGGTGACCCGAAACCAGGATTTGTCTATTAAATTTTCAGGTCCAATTACTTTTGTTAATTTTTGATTTTTTTATTTCTACATTCTTAATTTTACATGAATTGCAAACCCCCCATTTGTTACTTTATTTTAGTTTTGAACTCGTAAACTCTTTACCGTTAAAATTCTTCGTGGAAACGATACCCACTTTCCACTACTACATTAATTTGTATTAACAGAAGTTGGTTTCTTTTTGAATTTGATTGCAGGCAACAGCAGTACCAACCGACATAACTTTGGTGACGACAAGTGAGAACTGTCTAAAGGAGCATTAATTGTTACTCTTCTTATTATGTGATGCACCCTATAAAAGACACTTAACAGTATGTGTTGGATAATTACATGTCGTCCAAGAAAATAGTTCAAAAAGATTTGTGGCACTGAAGATTATGACACATTAACGAGAGGGAGATTAAATTATTAACTAGAAGACCACTTATTCCTGCGAAGACTACGATTTCTCTTAACTTCTATAATTATTGTGTTGCTGGAAAGCAGCGTCAAATGTCTTTCCATAAGAAGTCTACAAAGAGAAAGACGAAGTTGAAGTTGGTATATTCCTACGTATGTAGTTTCATATAATTTAAAGAATTAATTAGATTACTATAACTTTAATTTAAATTTAGAGATGAAAATTCTCCAACTTTTTTCTAGATTATAGGCTATTGTTTTATTGAATTAAGTACGCAAAACCCAACAAAAGAGAGACGATAGCCCTTAATTTGATGAATTGTTTAGCTATATAGATACATGAAATTTAGATTATATCGTTTACGTGTTTACCAAGTAACTTGTTCAGTCTTCAACTCTTATCTTTTTTTATTTAAAATTAAAATATATTAGACTGATGAATTTTTCGTAGGAGCCAACAGACATTTTTAGCCTTCACAGATCACACTGCTTTATACATATATAAACAGCACCTTATAAGAACCATAAAACACTTCACCTTAATTCTATAATTCTACTCTGCTCTCAACTTGCTAACTCCATATTCCAACTATATATATACATATATCAGATGGAAAATCAAAGATATGTGGTTATGATTCTCATAATACTGGTGATTGTAGGTTGTAGGTCAGTGGAGACTAGAGCAATGGCTACTCAAGAAAAGATGGACAGCCGTTTAATATTGCAAGGCTTTGGATATTCCAAAAAAGACTAGGTCGAGACTAATGTGAAGCCATTATCACCGTCAGCACCAAACCCTACACAGTCATAATCAAAAAGCTTTGCGTAGTTCCCATGATTAGGGATCATATGCTAGCTTTCTTCTTGTTGTTGGCGTTTCTTATCAAATAAGGTTGTATATATGTTACGAGATATATATATTTTACCATAATTAGGAGATGTTGTGATATATTATAAGAGACAAATTAGGAGAATATCGTGGAGAATATTGTGGACGTGATTCTTGGCCTTAAGTACAAGGACACGGTTTTCCTTATTTTCTCCGATGATGTGCTTGCACATATAGGTTGTTATGCTGAATGAGATAGACAGAAAAATTGAGGAGAATTTCTTGTCATGGTATCAGAGCCAAGTTGGTCCTGAAACACACAAAACACAATTTTTCGTCTTCTGTTTGGGGATATGGCAGGGGACGACGAGAAACCTAATACCATCAATGGTGTTGGCGATGACAAGAAGATTGATGTTTTTTACCTAGGGTCTAATGACAATCCAGGTAATCTCATCACACCATATCAATTGAAGGGTGAAAATTATGATGAATGGGCTAAGGCAATTCGGACTGCCCTATGAGCAAAGAGGAAATTTGGGTTTTTGGATGGTAGCATCGAGAAACCTAAGGAGAATGATACAAAACTGGATGATTGGTATACCGTTCATTCAATGCTTGTGGCTTGGCTTATGAATACGATTGAGCCTTCAATTCACTTAACCCTCACGTTCTATGAAGATGATCGTGAATTGTGGGTGGTACTGAAGGGAAGATTCTGTGTGGTCAACGGCACATGAATCTGCCAGTTGAAGACATCTTTGGATGAATGTAAGCAAGGCAAGACAAAGTCTGCGGCTTCATATTTTGGGCAGCTCAGCAAGATTTTTGAAGAGCTATCAACATATGTGACACTGCCTAAGTGTACCTGCACTAGGTGCACTTGTGGTAGTTGCCGATGTAATCTAACAATTCAATACCAGACCCTTTTGCAGGAAGATAGGCTACAATGGTTTCTTGTTGGTTTAGATGGTGCGTATGCTTCAGTGCGGTCTCAGATTTTGAATCAAGATTCTCTGCCTTCATTGGATCGTGCATACCAAAATATTGCTCAAGAGGAACAATTACGTGGTGGTCAGAAGGAAGACCGAGAGATGATGATGGCATTTAAGGTCCAATCAGACACACAAGGTAAATCAAAATCTAATGAAAACTCTGACAAGTTTTGTGCTCATTGCAATCGTGAAGGTCATGATGAAAGC
>JANZLX010175914.1:0-12855 GCA_025531955.1 Erythroxylum orinocense
AATCCAAGGAACCACTTCACTTTCTACATAGTTAACTTGAAAATTGTGTCGTGCTTTGTGTATGCTAGACGGTGCTTGGAGCTATGCACAGATAATGAAGAAGACTTCCATGTATGCTAGATTATCGGCGATTTGGGAATTAGGGTTATTTGAGTAGAGAAGCATGATTTTCGAGAAGCATTAAATGAGCCATTTAAATTTCAGAAGCATTAAGATTATTTTAGTAGAAAAGGATGAGTTCTATTATGAAGAAGCATTATATGCTCTACGTAAACCATTATTCTAAAAGCATTAAATGCTGTTGTGAGAAGCTTTGACATTCTGTAAGCAGCATTAAATGCTTTATAAAGCATTGAAATTTTTTTAAGGGAAATGGAGGGGTAGGAATGCTCTACGTAAACCATTATTCTAAAAGCATTAAATGCTGTTGTGAGAAGCTTTGAGATTCTGTAAGTAGCATTAAATGCTTTATAAAGCATTGAAATTTTTTGGAGAGAAATAGAGGGGTAGGGATTGAGTTTTAAGTAAGTAGATTGTAGTTCTCAATTATCACAAAAAATCATAATCACAATCAATTATAATTTTCAGGTGAAGACCATGATACTTTTTATGAATGACATAAATTCAAAATTTAATTTCATTGTTTCATAATCACAAATTCATAACTTACAATTCACATTTACAAGCCATCCACAATCACTTCCATAAGTCAGCAAATCCATAAGCCTACAATACAATCAATCACACGCACATTCCATAATGACCCACAATTCCACACACACAATATAGCAAAATGCAACCTTGGCTCTCAACACTACAATTTTAGAACACAAAGATGCAACACAACACAAGAGGCCAAAGGGTGATGACTGGCGGCGATTGGCGAGTGTCTGATAAGCTGTGACTGCGACTATAGGCATGAGCTATAGAGGAGTTGCGCGTGGGCTACAAGGGCTCTGCGGTGGCTATAGGGAGGTTGCTGGCTACAACGAGTGCTGGCAGGGGTTACGAGCGGCTTTTTGTCTGGATGATTGCTTATGCCTGCCTACTGCATATTGCATTTTAATTTATGCTTAGTTTTTTTTTTTGCGTTTAGCTCCCTAGATATTTTAAATTTAAGGGTGCCAACTGATATTTGATCGGTATTTTAAATACCGATAAGTATGAAATATGATAATTTCGTACCATTTTTTGACCAATGCTGTACCTTTCGGTACAAAATCTAATACTTTACTTTCTTGTGTTAAAAATTAATAAGATAGGGATGGCAAGAGCTATGATTCAAGTTTAATTTAAAGATGATTTAAAAATAAATAAATTCAATCAACTAAGATATTAATTTCAAATAGAATCATTCCAATATGAAAACAAGAAATAAGTTAAGGATAGTTTGATTCAATATTGTTTTTTATTGTGGTTTTTTTGTTTTTAAAATTGAAGAAAATATTTTTATTTTGTAATGATATTAAAAATTATTTATTTTGATTATCATCTTCTAATTCTAATTCTAATTCTATTTTTATTTTTATTATATTATTAAATATAATGTTACACTTTAATATAATTCATTTATGAACATAATAAAGTTTGCAAAATTTATTACAATTATTAAAAATAAAAATACATAAATATTCATATAATTAATAAATATCTACATCAATTATTCATAATAAGAGTTTAATATAAAATATATTAATTTATTTTAATTGAATAATTAAAATATTCATTAAAGTGTAATAATAACTATCAACATACTAAAGTTTTTTTAAAATTTATTACTATTATTATTGTTAAAAATAAAAAGACATAAATATTTGATATAGTTAAATAAATATATACATCAATTATATATAATAAGAGTTTAATATAAAAAATATATTAATTTATTTTAATTAAATATTCATTAAATTATAATAATAGCATCAATTATGAAAAGAAATATCGATTAATTATAAATTTTATTGATTTAATCATTATATATTTATTTAATAATTTTATATGGAGGAATACTCTAAAATTATATAAGAGTAATATTATATTTTACTTAAGAATTTACATTTACATTTTCATTTTCATTTTTATATATACTCTTTATTTCAGAGCAATTATTAATTGATTCATTTTATTTAAAATTTTAACTTAATATTAATTATAATTATTAAAAACAATAATTAAGTATACAACCTTTCAATTTGTGGAAAATATAATTTATCATTAATTCTATAGTTGACAGTAATAATATAATCTTTTGAGTAAATTTTACCTGACAATTATTAATAAATTAAAAATATTGAAGGAAAAAAAATCAAATCAATTACCCTGTGCTTATACCCCTAATATGGTATGTCCCATGTCAAAAAAAACTTAGATAGAGTCCAATATGTTGATAGCAAGAGTTATAGAGTCCAATATGTTGATAGCAAGAGTTATCGTGTGATTGCATAAAGCTATGATAAATATGCCACATAAACTTCGTGGCATTGTCACTTATAGTTACTTCTTTGAAGATCTTTTTCAGAGAAAGAACCCAGTCTTCTCTCTGCTGCTGATAATCCCTCTTTTATCACCAATAATAAAAATCAATCGTTAAAAATTTTAATCAATCTTATTTAACCTTTTGTATGTTTTATTATGGCCTAATATTAATTAAATATTTTAATTTTAAATTTCTTTTGTCACCATTTTAACTTTCTGATATCGTTCTTAAAATATTAATAAAAATAGGTATCTAAATGATTATTTGTATTTGCAGATATTAATTGTGTGCTAGATTTTCTTTCATTATATTACATATAACCTTTTTAACTTATATTTAGTTTATTCCTACGATATTATAATTAAAATCTTAAATTTTAAATTTAATTGTAAATACTTTTTTAATAAATCAATTGTCAACACCTCTATATCTAAGATTGCTTAAATTCACTGAATTAATTAGAAAACAATTGATTTGTTATTATAATCAAAATGTTGATGTCCTCCTCAATTGGTTAACTACTTATGTTTATTTGTTGCATTTTTTGTTTTAATTTTTAAATAAAATAAAAATTTGTTTTGTTATTAATACCAATATAGTTATGCTTTTATTATTGATAATAATTACATATTAGAAAAACTTAAAGATAAATTATTTTTAGTTAATTAAATTTACTTTAATATATTATATAATATTTATTAATAAATTATCAATAAATTTATTTTATTTTTCAAATAAATAATTTTAAAATTAAACTTCATTTCGAATATATCTTAATTATTTAATCAAATTTTATTTGAAATATATATATTTTAGATATATTTTAAATTTAATTATATTTATTCGTAATTATTAATAAATTTTATGAAAATTAAATAAAATTAAGTTATTCATAATTTTTTTTAAAGAATAAAATGAGGTAAAATAGAACAAGTCTATAGTAAGTTCTGAGCAGGTGTCCTTATTCTTTTGCCAATCGTCCATTTAGTTTAATGTTTTATATTGGTATTTTGTAAAAAAATGAAGTTATTTTCTTAACATATCAAAGCTTCTACGTCAGTTCATAAAAGTGACATGATTATTACGAGGTATAACGTGCTCATCCCTACATTTAATTCTTATAATAGGGTAGGTTTTTTTTTTTTTTTGGGTCAGATAATAGGGTAGGTTCAAAGTAATAAAATTAGGTGATTTGAACCCTTTTTTACCACCTATGCAAACAAATAACTATGTCTGAAAATTTGTCTTTCTCTAATTGTATATTAAAATTTCAACAAAGTTGTATTGAAAAAAAAGAGAAAAATTCTCGAAGAGTGTGATCAATAGTTCGTGTTACAAAGTTCAGATCCTCTATCCAGTTTTATTCTGTCTTATTCTGTCTCATAGAATTTTAGTAATTCAGTTTTATTCTGTCTTATTCTGTCTCATAGAATTTTAGTAATTTATTTTGTGAGCTCTATGCGGGTCTCATGTAAGACCTACATAAATAAATGACTAAAATTTATTGGACACAATAAAACACCGTAATATTAGACGAAAAATTTAGACTCTGTGTTACCTCCCATGGGCGACAGCCAGTGACTGCCTCACCCTGTCGTTTTCAACCGGTGGTGAGTAGTAGTGGAAATTGGACATGTAGCCTTCAACTTGCGTCTGTAAATTCCCTCAACGACCAAATAATTGCCCAATAAGTACTTTAAACTAACTGCTTAATTAAAGTTAGCCTCTCAAGATGAAATCAACAATTTTGTAGAGAGACTGTACAACGAGGGATTGGAATGGACTTAAGAAATTGACTACTTATGCCGCCCTACCAAGAGTGGTGTGATTTTGTTTCTGCTAGGCAGCCGCCAATGCCAATTGTCAATTCCTATTGGACAGCACCCTGACTGAGTTGCTTGCTTGCTGTCCCTGTATAGATATAGTTAGTTATCCTTCTCCTCTTTAACCATTTGATTGGATGGGCTGACTGTTCTGTATCTTTCCTTAAGCAGCCTCTGTATAATTTGAAAGGTTTCACTGTTTTACTACCAAAGTGACTGTAAGCTCATTTGTAAAAGTTGAACATAAAAAGCACTCCATCCATAGCAGCCACCAATCATTCCCAATCCATCATCTTTATAAATAAAAAAGGAAAGCCTAGGATTAGCTTCTTCGGCTCTAATTAATGAACACGTTAATAAGCTTAGACAACACGAGGGTTATATTTGTAATTACACAACCACCAAGGGACATGTTTAAAGTTTAAACCCCAACCGATTGCTTCATTTGGCGGGTACGGAAAGAAACAGATTCACGGTCCCTCCCGGAAATAAAGGGCTAATTATTAATAGCTTTTATATGGGTTATTGTTAACAAGCAAGTAAAGACAGAGAGAAACGAAAGTGAAAATCTAGCGAACAGGACCGTACTGTCTTAGAGAGAGAGAGAGAGAGGGTGTGGCAACTCCGTTACGGTTAAAAAGAGCAATCTCATTCTCAACTCCTCTCGCTTTTTCTCTTCACTTAGTCCAGTTTCGTGGGAGAGACGCAACACTCGATCGGGCTCTTCTGATCCTCTAAGCTCCATTATAGAATAGTTCTTTTCTTTATCCAAGTGTACAGGCTTCTGAGGTAGAGAGTCAGCGAGAGATGGACTTGTACGGTCGGGGTCAAGCAATGAACGGGTCGCAATCGACTCAGCAACAAACCGATTGGAAACCCGCTGATGACGAAACGGGATTAGAAGGTGCTTTTATTGTTTTCTTCGCATCTTCATTTGAATTTTGGTTTAATTTCGCTCATATTTACTTCCTTTTCTTTAACCGTACGGAGGCTCAAGCAAAATGATTTTGGTCTTCTAGGTATTTTGAAATGTAGTATTGAGAATTTGGGGTTAGTTTGGTTGTGCAGACTCTATGTGGCGTTTGTTATACCCGGAGCGACCGGGAGCACCCGACTGCGTGTACTATATGCGAACCGGGTGTTGTGGTTATGGAAATAGGTGCCATTACAATCACCCTCGCGATCGTGCTGCGGTAAAATTTTAATCATTTGTGGCTTTCCCGTATCAGCATTTTACTGGTAATGTGTTTTTCCTATGTGGGTATGTTTCCGCACATTTAGGTGTCTGGTAAGGTTGTGAAATTTTAGTCGTTCGCGTCTTGCATGAAATAAAGACGTTTGTTTGTTAAATTTCTGATGGAAAGTTACAGCATAATTCGTGAAAATTTTTGTTGGAGTAATTTAGAATGTTATTGTTGTTTGTGAATAAGTGATTCAGAAAACTAAATCTGTGTCCTCGTTCTTGGTCGGTTTTGCAAACTGCTTAGGTTGAGGCTGCTGTAAGAGCTACAAGAGACTATCCAGAACGAGTAGGAGAGCCCTCGTGCCAGGTGAATTGGCTGATGTAAATGTTGATCATCAGTAACGTGGAAAGAATGCTTCCACACTTGTGTTAACATGCTATTGGTTCTTGTGATGGGCAGTTCTATTTGAAGACAGGAATCTGTAAATTTGGTGCATCCTGCAAGTTCCACCACCCAAAACACAGAGGTGGATCATCGAGCCATGTTCAACTGAATATGCATGGATACCCATTAAGACTGGTTTGATTTCTCATATTAAATTTCTTTTTCATATGTCAAATGTCTGTGGATTATGATCCCGCCATCCATGTACCAGTCCACTGGTTTGTTTGTCAGTCTATATACGTGCATCCAGTCAATAATGCACACAACTGGGCATAATTCTGTATGAACAAAATAATTGTGGGTATTTGATTTTATAAACTGTTTGATGATATCTATTGCATGCGTTTCTCGTATTTTGACAGGGTGAGAAAGAATGCTCCTACTATTTGAAAACGGGGCAGTGCAAATTTGGTATAACATGTAAATTCCATCATCCTCAACCGGCTGGTACTTCAGTTCCAGCATCTGCACCACAATTTTATCAGCAGGTGCAGTCTCCTTCAATTCATTTACCTGACCAGTATGGGACCGCATCCACCAGCTTTAGGGTGAGGGCTCCTCTGTTACCTGGTTCATACATGCAAGGGCCTTATGGTCCTCTTCTGTTTTCCCCTGGGCTAGTTCCTGTTCCAGGATGGAGCCCTTATTCGGTAATCCTATGATCTTAATTTCTTTTGAGATGTGGTGGAAATTGTTAGCTTGTTTCTCTTATTCTGTCAATGGATTCTATGCTTCAGGCGCCTGTAAGCCCTGTGCTATCTCCTGGTGGCATAACACAACTACCATCGTCAACTCCGACACTAGCTGGACCTTACCTTTCTTTTTCTTCTTCTGTTGGCCACTCGAGCAGTAACCATAAGGAACAAACATTTCCAGAAAGGCCTGGTGAACCTGAATGTAGACACTACTTAAGAACTGGGGACTGTAAATATGGTTCATCTTGTAGATATCATCATCCTCATGATCAAGTTGTGCCAAGAACAAATTGCATCCTCAGTCCACTTGGTCTTCCTTTACGTCTGGTATAGGAACACAGCCGTTTTTGTTTTATATGGCCTATGTTAAATCTTCAATTATTCAGAATAGACTCATTCATGTTGTTGAATAAATGTTAAATTCTCGGTTTATTCTTTTTTAGATTACATTGCTTGAAATGAAGGTATCATGTCATGATGTTAATAATTTCCCATGTTTCAAAGAGTTTTCAGTTTATCCTGTAGTTATATTGCATTGTAGTCCTTCCTTTCTTGTTTTTGACGACTATTTTGTGTTCTGCTGTTTGTGAGATTTATCGCTGTACTTTAAAATACAATTGAATGCTGTTGAGAGGTGCAGTTTCTATGCTTGCGGTTGTCTTGCTTTGAAAAGTATAATCTCTTGTACCATCTGATACGTACATAGTTGTCATGTACCCTGGGTTCAATTTAGGTCTGAATTACATAATTGCCTCATTTTTTGGTTGCCACAGGGTCAGATTTCAGAGCATTGCTAGTTCACAATCATTCAGTTAAGAGTAACTATCTTAGATTCTGCCATGGTCATTGGGCATGCGTTCTGATCTCAGATGTGGAATGAGCTAGAGTTGGTAAAATAAGGTTTATGGGTGAGTCTGGGTGGACAAAACCTTTCTCATGATGGACCTGAGCTTTGGTTGGGATGGGAACTTGGTCTAGTCAACATGTGTGAATGCATAATTTGATCCCCTCATAATGTCATCTTAGGCATGCCAATAAATTGTTAATATTGAGCACATGTTTGGCATACCAGCTTTTCGTAAACAATTTTTAGCACTCTTTGTGGCGCTTGATATTGTTGAGATGCAGTCTCTGAGCACGTCAATATAGTTATTGTTGTTACAATTTCTTAATATTGTGCATATTCATGTCAACAGGGAGCTCAACCATGTTCGTTCTATTTGCAAAATGGGCGCTGCAAGTTTGGGTCCACATGCAAATTTGATCACCCAATGGGAACATTGAGATACAGTCCATCGGCGTCATCTCTCATTGACGTACCAGTTGCTCCTTGTCCAGTTGGGTCTTTGCTTGCTACTCTGGCCCCCTCCTCCTCCTCTGCTGGACTGAGACCTGAACTGATTTCTGCAACCAAAAAGGATGCCTATTTGAGCAGAATTCCTTCTACTGGGAGCACATCCAGCAGTTCAGTTGGGTTGATCTTCTCTCAGACTGGATCAGTTCCTCTTTCTGATCTGTAATTTTCAGGTCAGACTTTTGTTCCTTTAAATAGTGCCAGAAACACAAAACAAAGTGGCGAGCTTCGTTGTACAAGTTGATCTGCAACAATGTTATCATTCACCTATCTTGTGGATGTGGTATCCCTAGCCATTTATATATTCTCTTTGTAGGGCTGAGTAATTATAGTTCCGCAGAAAAGGTTTGCCAAGCAATCTGATTTAGTTTTTACTTAAGACCGTCTGTATGCTCTTTTTCCATACCATCTATAGTATATCAATAAGCATCAAGAAGCAGGCCACCGGTGGCTTCTCCTATTTAGCTTGCAAGATAATTTGAGCAGATCATTCTGCCAACGTCTCATGGATCTTTGGATCTGGTCTTTATTTGGATTTTAAAAGTTTCTTGCAATGAGAATCGCGTAACACTTGGCAAGATTACTATCAACACCACTTCCTGGTAGTTTGCAGAAATTTTCTAGTTTTGAAGCCCTAGACTTGGCCCGTTGAATCCAATGGGGGCAGTTTTTTCGGGCCTAATCTTTTGGGGCATTTGTAGACATGCAATTGTTCTGCTATTGTAATAGCCGTAGGACTTCAATCATTTGTTAAGTTCTCGTCTTCCGCAAAGTGAGGAATATGTATTGCCTATATGAATGCTCTGTATTTATCTCCCTTTGTATTTGGTACGTACATTGTATTTTTAGCTTGCTGTAAACTTCTAGGGTATACATTTAGTATTGCAATTCGAATGGGTGATGTTATTGTGTGCTCCATCGGACTTCAGCAGATTGTGTGCTTAAGAATCCTCCGAGCATCCCAAGTTCTAACATATTGACAACTTGGGTTGGGCCGATCAGAGTTGTTTCTAAGGATTGCTTGGGTTAATTAGCCCAAATCCCATAAAAAGAATAAGAAGCACATAGAGCTTCAGAACAACTCTCTTTATATTTATTTTTTGCTTCGTTTTTGTGCTTACTTTCATATATAGATATGAACTACTTACCAACATTTCCACTTACAAATTATCCTCTCTCTTTAAAATTATTTTCATAACAGATCAAGTAAGGATCTCTACTCTTTTTCTGGGAAAAGGGTTTTGTTACTGCCATGATTGCATGATTTGAACTAGGACGAGAGGATAATAATTTCAAAACTTATTGAGCACTTTAGTCTAGATCATTTTACGAAATTAGATTTTGGATTGGAAAAATCCCACGTTGCATATAGCTATTATCATGATTTTGGGTGGGGTAGGATTTAAAATGGTGGGCTCACATGTTTTGTGTACACCATAATTGTTAGCCACAACGTTAGATATATTGGCGTTTACTTTCCCTTTTGCTCACTTCAACTATCAGGTTTCACAAAGCATATATCCAGCTTTTTAAACTTTGATACCTGTTACTCTTGGATTCCTGTGGGCTTCTTTCAAATTTGGGGGTTATTTTTGTTTCCTCAAATGAAAGGTGCACTCGATACCAGTGTATTGACCTTCAGACTTGCGAATAATGCTAGAGTTTTTCTTTTTTCTTTTTTATGGTGAAATCATTTCAAGGCCTAAAGATTGTGTCTAAAAAGAGAGAGATGCATTATCTTCTACTTGAAAGTGAGTTCCCCTTTACATTAGAGTGTATAACTTAAAATATATGCGGGGATTCATTCCCTGTTTAAAGAATATGAAGAGTTGAAATTTTATTGATAGATGATTGCTGGTGGGTGTAAGTTGGTTGGTTGTTGAAAGGTGCAAGTCCTATCTTAGTAAAGAGTAGGTTGGTTGGCAGTTAAAGTACAGTGAAGTATATCATTTTTTCCATAGATGAGAATATTCTTTTTAAGACCTAGATTTTAGGCATGTATGTAAATGTAGAAGTTTCACAATTGCTCTTCTTCAAGGCTGCACATTTATCATCTGAATACTCAATCATTGCACATTAACTGCCGCGAAATCCTATGAAATTCGTAAAAAATGTCTCGCAATTGTGGCCCTAGGTTGTTGCTTAATGCCATACTAGTTGATACAAAGGTTATCTTGGGATTCAAACTTTCACCAAAGTTGATCGCTAACACCCTTTGCACGACAATTCTGCTTAGGTCCACTTAAGCAAGACTTCAGTCTTCAACAACTCTCGAAGTGTTTATCTCGCATCCTTAAAGAAATAATGCTACGAAGGCAATAAGAAAATAAAGGCAATCAGAAAACAATAGAGATACGATGAGATTTATATTATTTTCTCTCAAAAGAATACAAGGAAGACTCTCTCGAATTGAATGAGAAGAGCAAAACTTGAATGAGCTATATATAAACACTCTAGCTTGAAAGGCAAGTTACATTCAGAATTTTACTTAAACTGAACTGCCTAAGATCGTGCAAAGATCAATCTTTATTAGATTACATCACGTGGACTAATTGGATGATACTTCCATCCAAGTAGGACTCTAACTGATAAGATAGAATCTACAAGATAACAGAAAGATAGAGTACGTTCAAATAGGAAACTAACATCCTTATTCTCGAAGATCTCCACTATCTTCAGATATTGAGTCTCACTGCAACTCTAACTTTTAATTGTCACCACATCGTCTAAGATCTCCCCATAATCTCTATTTATTGATGATGCCGTGTGATCTTGCCAAAGCCCACATAGAACACTAGCTTGATCCAATACTTCCCATAACAAATCCGCTAGTCGTGGTCCATAGGCCAAGTCCTTAATCCATCAAGTCCTTAGCTTCGGTCGAGTCAATCTCCTCAAGGTCTGAGATTTTACCAAAATTCGCACCAATTCTGATCCTAATCGCTCATGTTTGCCTTAGTATTTTCGCATTCCTCCCTCATGCATGTAAACTAGCTAACCTTCCACCTAAGGTGCATCGTGAAGGTTGTTGAGAAGTGGTCCAAAGTTTAAGGTCTAACAAACATTCACTCAATGATCGAATTCACTCAGAAGAGAGAGCTTTGAGAGTTGAGAGCTTTTGGGAGAGTTCTCAACGTAAGGGCTTCAAGTATGGAGTTCCTTTTAAGTGGTTCGAGAAGGAGGTACTTGTATTTTTTGTTAACATTTTATTGAGAGTTAAAGAATTAGCTTCGGCTATTTATTATATCTCTTGTTGCTTTCTTTACTCTGTTATACACTTATGTTATTTTGTGAGAGAAACACTTTGTGTGCGTGAGGCATTCAAGGGCTAATGGATTTGTTCAGCGACATTCATGCGAGAAGGCTAAATCTTGCTTAAATGGACTTAAATGGGATTGTCGTGCGAAGGTGGTCGCGACTTGTGATAAAAGTTCGAGTGCAAAGCAGATCTTTGTGATAGCTAGTATCAAAGCCTAATTTCGGTATGATAGTAAGCAACTTGATAGAACGAGTAACTAGGGTGGAGGCACTCATTGGACCAATTCCTGTAGGAGAAGAGGAGGCCCCATCCTATCAATCACGATTTAAGTCGATGGAGGATTAGGTTCGACAATTGAAACAATAGATGGCGGATTTTTTGAAGGCACACGAGCAGGCCTAGTTCTAGATTATAGTGCTGAGGCGTGCTATTGCAATAGATGCTGGTCATGTGAAAAGCTCATCTCAAAACCTTCAACGGTGAAGGTACGTAAATCTAAGGTGTTTAAGGGCGTGCAGGATGCTAAGGTGCTTGAGAATTTTTTGTGGGATATGAGGTAATACTTTGTGGCTGCTAGGGTGCCCGATACTGAGAAGGTTAATGTGACGACCATGTACTTGGATAGGGATTCCAAGCTTTGGTAGAGGACAAGGAATCTGTGGAGATCAGTGTGGGTAGAACTCCTATGGATATATGGGAGCTCATGAAGAAGGAGTTGAAGGATCAATTTCTTTCGTTGAATACTTCATGTCTTGCGAAGGATGCCTTCAAGAAACTGAAACAAGAAATTTCGGTAAGAGACTATGTTAAGTCTTTTAGTTCTCTATTACTTAAGAAAACATGTCAGACGAGGACAAGCTCTTCAACTTTTTGTCTGGGTTACAACTGTAAGCGCAAATGGAGTTACGGAGGCAAAATATGAAGGACGTGGCTGATGCCTTGGTAAACTTTCGAGCGATGAAGGAAACTAAGACAAGTTCCTCTAATTTTGTGAAGGGAAAATGCTATGCTCAACAGGAGAATACTAAGGGGGAAAAAGAAGAAGAATTTCAAGAAGGGAGACTTCAAGAGGAAAAGCAAGCAAGATGGTAGCTCCGAAAGTGAGGAGACGTCCTAAAAAAAAGGCAAGATTGCTTGTTATCTGTACGGTATATCACATTATGCAAGAGAATGCCCGAGAAAAGAGAAGCTAAATGCCCCGATAACTGAAGAAGAGGGAGAATCTTCAGATGATGCGATGCTAAATCAGATAATGTTTGAATGTAGTTGTAAAGAACCTAGTCCCTATGATGATTTAATGTATGTGAGAATATAGGTTAACAGGATAGAGGTGATCGTGGTGGTAGATACGGTTGCGTCACATTCCTTCGTGGAAAAAAGGATGGCGCTTAAGTTAGGGCTTAGAGTGTCTAAGACCCCAATAAAGTTAAGAACTCATCTCGTGCCTTGCCATTGCACGCTTGAGCACCAACAGATCATAGCTCATTTCCTTATGAGCCTTCATTTGTTCCTCGAGCGCTCTTATAGGTGCTTGAAGCTCCCTCTCCAGGGCTACAATACGTTTAAACAAAGGAACTACTCCCTCATCTGTCGGGCTAGAGACTCAAGAATCGCCTCTAT
>JANZLX010175987.1:0-12847 GCA_025531955.1 Erythroxylum orinocense
ATATCATGTATGGATTAGCATGTTGATTTGGATATATTGCTTCCGCTGCAAAATGATTTCTTAAAAAGTTTTGAAATATATCGTTTCTCCAAACTAAGCATGCTTTCTTTTTCCGATCCAACAGCTATGGTTTTCTTAAACAATAATCAAACTATTGGAGGTCATCATAAACTAGAACAACAAAAGTATGGTTTGTTTGTAATTAAAAGAAAAATCAATGACAATGCTTATATTATTGAACTACCTTTATGAATAGGTAATATAATGTTGATCTTTTATGTTACTTTTATGATATAGAGCTTGAATATGTTGTGGTTGAGTTCTTTGATAAATGGGGGTGAATGATGAGATATTTGAATTATTGGATAGAATGGGATATTCACTAGCAAGCAATCTTGCCTTATCCAATATTCCTCTCTACATTCCTTTCTTTTTAGGCAAGACGATATATTGACCAACATATGATCATGCCTTGTCCAACATTCTTATCTGGATTTCTTCCAGATTGAACAAAATGAAATATTGACTAGTACGTGATCACTCCTTATCTACTTTGTGAGAGTTTTGAATAATTTCCTACTTTGTTTTATTTGTTTCTTATTTCAAACTTTACTTAATTTCTTTGATTTCTTTCTTACTTTGTCTAGAAATTTTTCTAAAATAAATTAGAATTTCCTATTTATTTGCCAGTTTTCTTAAAATAAATTAAAGTTTCCTATTTCTTTTAGAAGTCTTCTTAAGATGAATTAGAGTTTTCTATTTTTTAAAATTTTTCATAAGATGAATTAGATTTAAGTAAACCAATTTAAACAACTTTTTAAAGAGATTAACACAACTTTGTATCAATAAAATGTATTTTCTCTTTGAGAATTTTGATTCACAATTATTGGATTCAAATTTTGTTTGTTTTCGCTATGTCAAGTCATGTCCTAAAATTGGTTTGAGATTACTATATTTTATGTCATTATAATATACTCACTTTTTAATAGAGTATTTTTATCATCTTTTTTAATTGATTTTATAATTAAATTCTTTTTGTTAACCTTATTAACAAAAAAACATAAATATGATATGTCACATAAATACCATAATAATGTGACATAAATATATAAAGTATTAGTATAAGTCCTACAAATATTATATATGCGTGGCAAGTCATTATAATGTTAACATAGTATTAGATGTCTTTTTAATATTTTCAATCAATTTAATTACACTACTATATATGTTATTAATAATTATTTTTATTTTAATTTGAAATATTTGATAAAAAATATTAACAATAATATTTGATAAAAACTATTTACTATAAGAAGAATTCATAAAAAAAGAATTGTTAAAATTAATCTAGTATAAGTCTTTATTATTTTGGATGATTTTAGATATCATAAGTATGCCATAAGTAACAATAAGGATTAATTAATCATATGATAATAAGTATTGCTATATTGGTGAGTGTAAATTATAAGTTAACTTATCACAATTTCTTTACTTATCTTTAAACATTTCATTTTACTTTCACCGCATATGTTATCAGTTTATCATAATTTAAATATTAATAGATTAAATGTGATAGAAATACGTTTTTTAAAGAACAATGTTGGACTATGAATATGCTACTAATAAACTTAATTATTTGAATGTAATATTTGAAAGTGATTGTGTTCCCTTAAGAGTGATTTTTATAAAAAGTATCTAATCTGCTCTTGATCTTGTTAAATTGACTAAATCTTCTATCATTTCTCCTAGTATTGCAAAGTTAGACAGAAAAGTGAAAGAGATTTAAGTAAAGGTAAAAATAAAAATAAAAATGAAAGAGCTCATGAGAAGGTTGATCCATATATGAGGGCTAAAGTGTTTAATGTTGGAGATAAAGCTATGGTTTTCTTAAGTAAGAATCAAACTGTTGGAGGTCATCATAAACTAGAACAACAGAAGTATAGTTTATTCATAATTAAAAGAAAAATCAATGACAATGCCTATGTTATTAAACTACCTTTACGGATGGGTAATATAATGTTGATCTTTTATGTTACTTTCATAATACAGAGCTTAAATATGTTATGATTGAGTTCTTTGATAAATGGGGGTGAATGATGAGACATTTGAATTATTGGACAAAATGGGATATTTACTAGCAAGCAATCTTGCCTTATCCAATAATCATTTCTTTTTAGGTAGGAAAATATATTGACTACCACGTGATCATGCCTTATCCAACATTCTTATCTGGATTTCTTTCAGATTGAATAAAATGAAATATTGACTAGTACGCGATCATGCCTTATCTACTTTGTGAGAGTTTTGAATAATTTCCTACTTTGTTTTATTTGTTCCTTATTTCAAACTTTACTTAATCTCTTGACTTCTTTCATACTTTGTCTAGAAATTTTTCTAAAATAAATTAGAATTTCCTATCTATTTTAGAAGTTTTCTTAAGATAAATTAAAGTTTCATATTTCTTTCAGAAGTCTTCTTAAGATGAATTAGAGTTTTCCATTTTTTTAAAAAATTCTTCCTAAGATGAATTAAAGTTGAAATACACTTATTTAAACAACTTTTTAAAGAGATTAACATAATTTTCTATCAATAAAATGTATTTTCTCTTTGAGAACTTTTATTCACAATTCTTGGGTTCAGATTTTGATTGTTTTCGCTATATCAAGTCATGTCCTAAAATTGGTTTGAGATTGCCATATTTTATGTCATTCTAATGTGCTCACTTTTTAATAGAGTATTTTTATCATCTTTTTAAATTAATTTTATTATTAATTTTTGTAATTAAATTCTTTTTGTTATCCTTATTAATAAAAAACATAAATATTATATGCCACGTAAATATCATAATAACGTGACATAAATATATAAAATATTAGTATAAGTCCACAAATATTATATATGCGTGGCAAGTCGTTATAATGTTAACATAGTATTAGTTGTCTTGTTAATATTTTTAATTAATTTATTTACACTGTTATATATGTTATAATAATTCTTCTTATTTTAATTTGAAATATTTGATAAAAACTATTAACAACAGGAAGAATTCATAAATGAAAGAGTTGTTAAAATTAATCTAGTTATCATTCTTTATTATTTGGATGATTTTGGATATCATAAGTTTGTCGAAAGTAATAATAAGGATTAATTAATCATATGATAATAAGTATGGCTATATTAATGAGTGTCAATTATAAGTTATCTAAATTTTGTCACTCATCTTTAAACACTTCATTTCACTTTCACTGCACATGTTATCAGCTTATCATGATTTAAATATTACTAAATTAAATGTGATAGAATTACCTTATTTAAAGAACAATGTTGGATTATGAATATGCTACTAATAAACTAAATTTTTTGGATGTAATATTTGAAAGTGATGTTCCTTTAAGAGTGATTTTTATGAAGAGGGTGAGCCTTATTCCTTTGTCATCAAAAGGTCACGATTTGAGTGACGAAAATAACTTCTTTGTAAAATACAAAGCAAAAGTTGTGTATAATTAATATCTCTTTTCAACTTTCGTAAAATGAGGAGTCTTATTTACTAAGATTGTTGTTGTTATTGTAGTGATTTTTATGCAGGTGAATCTAATGTCGGAAAGTAAAAGATGTTAATTTCATATTCAAAACCTCATATTTACTAGTAACAATTTTTGATTAAATGTATTTAATAGCATCTATAAGTTTATGGTCGTTTTATATGTGTAATTTACATCCCCTAATATAATATTATTTTTCTGTTGTAACATTTATTGATGTTTATTAATATTTTAATATACCTGTGATATTTGAAATGATACAAAATGATAAAAAAAAGATAATTGGATTGATTTGATAATTTATCATTTAACTCTTTCTATTATTAATAATTTTCTAATCAAATAAGATGACTTATTAATGATACAGGCATGTCAATTTTGTAGGACCTAAATTATTTCGTGTGTCACTATATGTTAATGTATCTCATACGTGCATGTCACATCATCATTTCATTAACGTAACATTTGTGTTTCCGATAACAAAAAAGACTTAATTAAAAATTTATTAAGGTTCAATAACTTAATGAAAAAATAGTAAAAATACTCTATTTGAATATTTGGTTCATCAGCTGGAATAGATAAGGAATGAAACGGTGATTATTAAATGGTGATTATTTAGGAACAAAATAGATGAGAAATGAAATGAAATAAGTATTATTTAGTTTAGTTTTTTAAATAATAATAATAATATTATTAATAATTTTAATTATAAATTTTTACTTTTATTTTTATTATTATTGTTGTTATTATTATTATTATTAGAGCTTTTTCTGGTCATTATGTTGAGGGTGCGGATCCCTTGATTGCGGAAGCACGAGCACTTCGACAATCCTTGCAAATTTTAAGACAGCAGCACATTGAAGGCGGTGACACTATTTTTATGGATTCTCAAATTTTGTTTTTCGTACTTAGTTTTCCGGACTTTGATCTTTCTGAGTTGGGTATTATTATTTGTGATTGTAAGACTTTGTTATTATTGCAACCGAATATTTCTTATAGGTGGATTCGTAGGTAAGCTAATAGATGTGTTCATTCTTTAGCTCGAGGATCTATTCGTTTTGCGCATCTACAGATTTGAGTTTCTATTTCTCAGTTCTGAGTGAGTTTTATCATCATGAATGAGAATTTGAGTATTTTGCTCTTAAAAAAAATGGTGATATTTTATTTTATTATTGTTAATTATTTCTTTTTTAATTTTGATTCATAATTTTTTTAATTTTCCCATAATTAACAGTTATGAAGTACAATTATGAAGACAATGGTTTTTTTTAGTAATTTTTATTTGTTAACGGTCAAAATGTAATCCATACTTAAAATAATTTTTATTTTTGAAATAAAGGACATAATAAAATAAAAAAATATAGGGGTTCAATAGATTTTAGTTAACAAAAGATTAAAAGGGTATTTTTGTCTAAAAATGCATCATGTATAGTTGTGGTGATGTTAGGGGTAAAAACATGTTTTTGATATTTTAAGCTCCTTTGACTACTGGTCAAAGAAGGTAATAAGTCAATTTTTAAAATAGAGGGGGGCATATCGTACCATGGGATAAAACACAGGGGGTTAAATGTATTTTAGCCTAGTAAATTATATCATACTCTCAATTAATTTTTTTAAATGCTTTAGAACATCTATTGCTTTGATTTATTTAGAAAATCATTAATAATTTTTTTTCTATTTCATTGAGGATATTTATCAATTTTATTGTAAAATTATCTTGAATATTTTCATAATACGAACGCCTACAAGTTGTTGTTTAACTAATAGAATTATTTTATAAAAATTTAAATATTAACATAATTAAATAAAAATTTAAGAACTATTTTAATTTTCAAGTGAATTTTAAGTTTCATTTAAGATTTTTTATTTAAAATAATTGTGGACAATTAATAGTTTAAAATTTTCTTTAAATTAATTAACTTTAAAATTAAAGAATCTAACTCAATGTATTAAAACTTATAATTGATAATAATTTTATTTAAATAATTATATGTCACACATAATTCACATAAATATTAACCAAATATTTTAAGCCAGTCCTTAATAAGTATTCTTTAGCTTACGGAGGATTTCTCCAATGACTTCTTTATATATACACACACACTAATTTATAATAATTAATTGATTAATTAATTTTTATATATTCAAAATTTTAATTTTACTAAAATCTATTAAACGTAAGTTTGTATTAATTATAAAAATAGATTTTTCAACAACGAAAAACTTGGCCATTTATTATGGTACGATAGTCCCTATAAGAGATAGTGGGGAATTAATACATATAATGTAATGTATCCATCTTTAATGCCTCTCAGCTAGAGACAGCCTTGTTAGATTTATACTTTGGAGAAGGATAGGGAATAGGGCCAACGATATTGATAAAAGTCAACCAGCCAATGCTCAAGGGTTGAACAACATTGACCTTATCCTTATCAATATCTATGGTTAGGAAAACATAGATATTGTGAATATTTTTTCTGTTCACCACCTCGTTCGAGACTTGCTCACTCTGATCAGAGAGCTCTGTAGAGTCACCATCTTTGTAAATATACTTTCGGCTTAGTACTGTTTACACCACCATCACCTTGCAGAAGTGTAAGCAAACAATGCGGCAATTGGCAACCAATCTAATGCATCTAAATTCATAGTATTATTATCAGAAATAATGATAAAGAATGAACTTTTCAACTTCTTTTTGGCTTTCTTTGGGTTTGGTCTCTTTGAATGCTGAATTTGATTAAAAACTATGACATTGGAAGATTGGGCTACAATGGAATATTTAACGGGTAGGTTGGTTTATAAACTGACTATTAATGATTCTTTTTATACATCAACTAGTGTAATATATTGTGTATATACAATAGGAAAAAAAAAGCTTAAATTGGTCCCTCAAAGTTATAGTTTGGTGTACATTACTCTCTAAATTTTCATTTTTATCAATTTAACCTTTACAATTAGAAGTCATGTCAGTCAAGTGCCTGAGTACAAGACTCAGAAATTTCTGCTACATAATTTTGACCCAATTGCACAGGAGCTTTTATATATTAATCAGAATCAATTTTAAATTGCAGTTGCAGGGTAAAGAATTTTATAACCAACCAACCCTAATTTAAGAAATGTAAATGATGTGTCTTGATCAGGAGCTGCTGAGCTGTTGCTACTGATCATGGTAGAGTCTGATGATTGGCCTTGCTCAAGTAAACAGCGGGTTTGGCCCGCTGATAACCCTATAACCTGCCAAATTGAAGATGAACTCAAAGGTAAAGGTAGTATGCAAAAAATAACTGAGAACATACAGTGTCTCAGCCTCACTTGATTTCTTAAACGCTGATTCTGTTCCATGAGTTTGATTTGCTGCAAGAAAATATATAAAGAGAAGAAGGTGAAGAGAATTAGAGAAACAGAAACCACGATTCTGGTCATTATATGCTTAATTTCTACTCAAATTATGTTTGCAATTGACTATGAAACCGCAGAAATGTCTTGCAAAGCGAAAAGTTAAGCCTATGACCTTCCTTGTCAAAATGCTGATTTCATTAGCGATTCTGTCACCCGGATCCACATAGAAACTTCTTTTGAGAACGTAGTAGATTAGTAAGGTTCCAAGAAAATTAGTAAAGAAAAACTGGAGCAAGAGCTGTACAAACCTTTGTTTCTCGAACACTGGTCAAGCCCTTCGCAAGTAGTTCCTCTAAATGTTGCAGCTCTTCAAAGTTCAATTCTTGAAGCTCTTCTCCTCTCAGTTGCCTGTCATTGTTCCATAATCTACCAGTATTGTACAGGTGACAACTGCTTCTATCGACTACAAGATTACAGTCATGCGGCTATACCTTAATTCACGGGTCTTTTCATATATTTCCTTGCTCAAATTGTTATCTGCAGCACTGTTAAGCTAATACAACAGAAGATTGAATTTAGCCATGGTATCAAGAACTCGATGTCTTTTCTTCTAAATTCAACATAAAGGTTGAAATGCAGATGTGACACCAAATAGAAACCTAATGCTTGAGAAGACTTGTTAAAATACAGCTTGAAATGCCACCGTTAGCAAGACTGGAGTTGGTAAAGCAGTCACTTGTCGTTCAAACCAATCAAAAAGATATTATCTTCCTTCTCTATAAACACTAAGTGCTAAAATAGAAAACTGAATTCATTTGCATAGGAAATTGAAAGGAAATGATTAGTATGCAAGTCTTAGAACCAATGCTCCATAGCATGCAAGTTAATGTACGGTGAAACACGGTAATTTATTTTTTTTCCCAAGAAGGTCATCAGTGAGACGAATCTTAACAATACTGTCAGTGCTCAATGGAACTTAAATATAACCCTGATAGAAGAAGTAGCTAAAATAAACAAGTATCAAATATGGCAGAGGTTCCAAGAAGAGCTTATCAGAATGGAAATTCAATAAGTCTTGCTTCCAATCCAGTAAATATCCAATCTCTGATTCTCAACTCTTTTGCTAATTAATAAATATTCGTTTAGCTACATAAGAAAGTAATCAAAAGAATATCACATGATGCAAATGACCATTACCGCATGAGAAAGTTCACAATGTAGATGGTCTTAGCAAATGCTTCATAATTGTTATTTAGTTGTTAGTGGTTTCGTAAATTCTTAGTCAAATGGCATGTTTATTTTAAGTTAAGTAGACAGTGATGTACGTGGACTGTTTACCCACTTCCTAGTTAGTTGTTTAGTCACTTCCTAGTTAGTTGCTTGTTTTTAGCTTAGTTGGTTTACTTTGGATCTATTTAAGTAGCTAAACTATTGTGTTATTTTAACTTTTAAAGACAATAATTTCATGCAATATCCTTAATTATTCCTCTACTTCATTTTTCCTTTCTTTTTTTCCAACATGGTATTAGAGTTCCAGTTACTTTTAGGTTTGTGAGGATTTAGTAGCAACAACGTATCAAACAATTTCTCTATATCAATTCCTAGTTTCAATGGAAAAAATTACCACTCGGGCCTATCAAAATGAACTCTTATTTGTAAGGTGTTAGTTTACGGGAGGTCATTGAAAGTGAGTTTGAGCCTACAACTCTTCCGCAAAATCCAACTCTAAACCAAATCAAGAAGAATGATGAAGAAAGGGCAATGAAACCAAAAGCTCTATCTTGCCTCCACTGGGCCATGACGGAAGGAATTTTCACGAGTATAATGACATGTGAATCTCCTAAAAAAACATGGGGGAAACCAAAAGAAGAATTTGAGGGTAACACTTAAATTAGAATGATGCAAATTTTGAATCTCAAAAAGAAATTTGAGATGTCAAAAATAAGAATTCTGAAGATGTCAAAGAATATGGAAGCAAAGTTGTGTCCATTGTAAATCAAATTAAGTTACTTATTGAAGAATTTCCTACTCAAAGGGTTGTATGACAAGCTTCTTGTGATGCTTTCTGAAAAGTACGAGTCAAAAACTTCAATTCTTTAAGTTACTAAAGATTTATCAAATATAACCTTTTTTTTTGAACACCCTACTCACAAGAGGGGTTAGCAGGGAATCGAATCTGAGACCTAACCGAAATCAAGCCTCGCTCTCAACCATCGAGCCACACACCTTGAGGGTTATCAAATATAACCTTTGTAGAGTTACTAAACGCTCTTCAAGTTGTGGACCAAAGAAGAATAATGAGGGACAGAGAAAATGGGGATAAGGTCGAAGGAGCATACATAGTCAAGAGTTTCTCTTCAAAGAGTGAAAGTAAAATTCTCCAATATACAAATCGTAAGAAGTCTAGCCATGAAGAGAAGGATTGTTAGCACAAAGGAAAACTGCAGTGCTTTAAGTGCAAGAGATTTGGACATTTACAAAAAAATTACAAATTTCAAAATTAAGAAAATACAAACATGACACAAGTGGAACAAGAAGAAACTCTTTTTTAGAGTTGTTGGTTAGAAGTGCACCAAGGAGAGATGTGCTCTAATATCTATAAGTTGAAGGAAACCTGCAATGCTTTAAGTGCAAGAGATTTGGACATTTACAAAAAAACTGCAAATTTCAAAATTAAGAAAAAACAAACATGACAGAAATGGCATAAGAAGAAACTCTTTTTTAGAGTTGTTGGTTAGAAGTGCACCATGAGGAGATGTGTTCCAATATCTATAAGTTGACGATAATGTGCATTAATAAATTTCAAGACAGTGATGAGAAGTGTTACATTGGGAGAGAAGTGCTCCCTCCATCCATGAAATTTTGAAACAAGGGGAGCGTTAGTAAATGCTTCAAAATTGTTAGTTAGTTGTTAGTAGGTTTCATAAATTCTTAGTCAAATGACAAGTTTATTTTATGTTAAGTAGATAGTGATGTACGTCGGCTATTTACCCACTTCCTAGTCAGTTATTTATTCACTTCCTAGTTACTTGCTTGTTTTTAACTTAATTGGTTTATTTTGGGTCTATTTAAGTAGCTAAACTGTTATGTTATTTTAATGTGATAGATAGCAATTTCGTGCAGTATCCTTAATTATTCCTCTACTTCATTTATCCTATCTTTTTTTTCCAACAAATGGACCAGGATTTGATACTGATATGATTTCAATTTAATAGTCACTTCATGAATGATTTAAGTAAATTATTGAATCTATGACCCTACGAGATTCAATTCATTTTTAACTTCAGATTGAAACCAATATTGTCGAACCCAAGAATTTAACACTAACCTTATTTTCAAATATGATCTACCTGACACAGACAACAATCCTCTCATAGAAGCAAACAGAAATTCATAAGGAGAAACATATTACCTGCAATTCAAGAGATGGCTGAACAAACTTATCAAGGTTCTTTGACTGTAGATTGTGCCTTCCAATAACCTGCTTCACACTTTAATAACAATAAGTTGGCCATTATTCTTCTGATTATCTTCTACAATATGCCTTATTTTTTTCAAGAAAATAAGCTGGAAAGGAAGATGAATTATAGGTATCTATCGCTACATACATTATATTACGTGCATTTTGTAGATATAATTCGTGCAATTTTATTACAAATATTACCCACGCTGCCACTAATACTTCAATATGTTTAGTAGCTTAATCTCTTCAGCCCGTGTAACGGCATTCTGTTTTAGAGTTAGTTTATGAATCTAATACGGTTCTTTGTTGAAACCCTAACCTACATGATTTACTTCTGTATTGTGGAATTTACAATGGGCCTACGGCGCACACGAGAAAGAAAGTTAGACCACAAATAAGCCCAAGTGAGGTTCTATTCTAAAACCAATTGGCAATAAATAGAGTAGCCCACTAAGCTTATATATTAGTCTTCTTTCATGTCTTTTTCCAATATGGGACACTCGCATGTGGGTATTATCAACACTCCCCCTTAAGTACAACTAGGACTGGACATCCAGTTGTCACTTGAAATAAACACAGTGGTAACTTGACCGAGCCACTAGGACCTAACATTCAGATAAACAACTGGGAAATTAATAATCCGAACCAAACCTGCTATGATACCATGTGAAATTTGAAATGAACCTACAGGTCCACACGAGAAGGCAAGTTAGACCACACAGAAGCCCAAGTGAGGTTCCATTCTAAAACCAATTGGCAATAGGTAGAGTAGCCTATTAAGCTTATATGTTACTTTTCTTTCCTCTCTTTTTCTAATATGGGGCACTCACATGTGGGTATTATCAACATGTATTAGGTGTTAATATTACACCCCCTAATATCTATTAAAAGGATGATCACATGGACCAATCATAAAAGAGAAAGAGAACCAAAATCTCAAGCCTAACCAGCTTTGAGCTAGCAAATACGATTAGAATCTTAAACTTTTTTGCATTGGTTGCCCTTGAAATCGGAGTTTCATTGATAAAGCTTTAGGTTTAGGTTTCTTGCTCTCATTCTGGATCTACTTCATCACCTTTTAGGCTTTTAGAGCTTCGGGTGTTATTACTTGGTATCCAACTGCAAGCAAGTACTTATGACTGGACTTGCCTCTCTTGCTATTGTCAATGATATACACATAAGTCAAAGGAAAGAGATTATGAAGAAATAGTGTTTGCAGCTACAATCACCTGCAATTTAAGGCCTACAATCCCCAACTTCTGAGGATGATAAATTCTTGAATCAGAACAAGAAAAACCTCAAATTTTAACCAATCACACTAATAGAATCCAAGCCACTAATTTTAATAAAACACAATGAAGACAATTTTAAAATAAAAAATTATGTAAAAACTTATTTTTATAGCTAGTTATCAGATTAAGTATTCAACTAGAACATATATTGTAACGTGGACCTTAGTCGAATCATTCAATTGACTAATTTCGGACCAACCCTGTTATTAATGGTCATGAAATGTTGGAATGAACAAAAGAGTTTCTTAACATATATGCAAATAACTGATAATGCCCATGAAAGTATAAAAGATGATGTCTAGAGATTATATCTACTTTTTCATGTTTGTATTACAGACTTCAGACATGACTGATCTTGGTTCTATCTGCAATTGTAGAATCCGGTAGTTATCAGTTAGTGTAGGCCACATTATTGTTTTAAGCACGCACGTGCGCGCGCTCATACACACACACATATATAAAACTGGATTTCTTATGTAGTGCCTATTATGTCGAGGTGCATGTATCACATGAAACACTTTTTTCATCTTATAAGTGATATTTACTTAGTATACTTATGAAATCAGTTAGTTGCAAACACATCTAATTAATATTTTATGAGAATAAGCTAGACTATAAATTTCAAGTTTAAAATAAACAGTTGCTTTTCTTGGCAAATTATAAAACTAACAAAAGGAAAAAGAAACAGCAAAGTTACTACTATCAACTAGTATAACTCACTCGAGTAAGCGAGTAAGCCAGAAATCACTTACAAACTATAAGAATCTTACATAAAATCAATGGAAATTATAAGAATCTGTCTCAACCATAACGTTGAACTGCACTAGTAGCTATACTGGCATCAAAGATACTAGTAGCTACACTGACATCAAACACTGTATATTACCCTTGGTACATATATACAGTCTCTCTGACATAAGAAATTATATGACATGTTTTTTCTTCTTTTCACAATTTTGTTTGCTATGAAAGAACCAATTGATGAGTTGCTGACTAGAACCCGTACTGGCCTGATCAACGAAATCACCAATTATCACATGGTCTAATATGGATCCTAACTAAAGGACATGATCAATTAATTAATAATAAAAAGCAGTATTCTTGGAGAGAGATGCAAATGAAAATGAGAATTACAATGGGTAAGAAAAGGAACCTTGAGCTTGAGTACTCAAAGAGCTTCCCAGTTGCAGAAAACACTATCAGAGCAATCT
>JANZLX010175993.1:0-12846 GCA_025531955.1 Erythroxylum orinocense
GGGGGGGGAGTTTGCCGCCAAGCTAACATAGACAAGATCGTTTCAGGATATATGCTTTCATTCCAGAATGAATTGCACATGGACTATAACGTATATTTAGTATTTTGGATGAGATCTGACATTGCTTGATTATGATGGTAGTGACTTTATGGTGAAAAAGGAGTCATAACACCACAAGTGAGATTTTTTACTAAATATTCAAGAAAGAATTCCAAAAAAGTAATGTACATGACAAATGTGTGTTAACAACATGACATGTCTGCACAGATCAACTGCATCAGAAACAGACAGTGGAATCGTATCAGAGCTGCGCTTGTTCAAGCTCTCCAGCTTTTGGAGAAATTAAAATTAAGAATTGGAAAGCTACACCACCCATTTAGGCAGACATAAAGTAGAAGATCTGCATGACAAATTTCATGATATATCATTGATTATATTACTATGACCAAATTCCTCAGAGAACCCATGTTTTCAGTTCGATATTGAGCTCTGTTAAATGCACTTTCATCCAAAAAATTAGCACATAATGGAATGTAAGTCCAGTACAGTCAACTTCATGAATGTGAAGAAAGAAACTGTCACCTAGTTGGAAATCAAACAAAAAGAAGAAAAAAGACAATATCAACAGACCTGCCATACTCGTCCACAAGCATTCCTTCCATTTCTCTTATAGGATCATCAACAGCTCTCTCAGCTCGAGATGGACGTCTAAGGGACAATCCAACAGAGGTATCATCATTTGAAACTCCAAAATCATCTATATAGCGCCTCAGAGCAGATTCAGGTAGGACTTTTCTCTCCAGCCACAACCGTAGGACCTGGGAATCCAGATAGGTCAATGTCATCCTCATAACAAAATGTACATTGTTAAATCCACATAAAGTCAAATTCACCTTAAGACACTGACGACGATTTTCACGAGCACTAGCTCCAGGTGGAGCAGCTGCACCAAGTAGGCGAGGCAAAGCTGCTTGAACTGTTGGAACATATGAGGCTCCAGCAATACCTAATGTACCATAAAGAAACATTCGTCATGGAAGGTCACAGCACAACTAAAACCAAAGGAATTGTCATCAAGTGCATGAAGAGTTTATGATTGTAATGAATAAGAGCTACACTTGGAGAAACTATTGTTGTGAAGGAAGAAACAACCTTTTTGATTGTGCGAACACTGCGTAATTGAGTCCACAAGAAAGAAAAGGTCCACTTTGCGATGAAAACTTGGCTCAGTTTCCAGCTTTCGAATAAGAAGTTCAACAACCTGTACAATCATTTTTTGAATATTTTAGAATGATTTGAATGACACAGTTCTCCGAATTCTCCTTCACAAGGTATCGCAGACAAGAATACAATTATCAGTTTCTTGCCCTCCATGCTTACACTTGACTCAATTTTGCTACATACAATCCTAATTTTCTTTCTTATCAAAATTAAATCAAAACAAAACCTAACATAATTTTGATATAGCACAATTTGAACCATTAAAATATGCCCTAAATGGGGACCCAAAGCATAGATGATGCAACGACCCCAAAACTTGATCTTCCGAAGATATAATACGGTGTACTATATGACTTAGTGTTTTTAATATTTCATTACAGCACCACAATTCTAACGTAGCAAACAATTCCCATAAGCAAAAAGAAAGCTGACAGCAAGATTTGAGAAATCAAGATAGATAATATTTCACCACACTAGACAATTTGGAAAACAACTAATCAGGAAGGAACTGTAACGCAACATCAACTGACCTCATTTGCAATTCCATACTTGGCACAGTCAATAGCAAGCCGAGTTGCTCGTCCGATACTTTCTTTTGTCCTTGACAAGGTCTCTACCATCCCTTCAAAAGCATCACGTGCAACAGCAGCCTCAGTACCACCACTCAGTGAGCCACCACCAGCCCTTTGTCCCGAACTCAATCTTCGCTCCTCAGTTTCTTCATTGTCCAATTGATTGTGAGATGATGATTCCCGAGCATGAGTAGATGGAGAAACTAAATTAGCATGATGATGAATTCCTTGCATATCTCCCTGTAGCAAATTGCTTGTTTCCGATAGAAAAGGTTGCACAAGAGATGGGCTGAGTGTGCTGCCATGCATATCATTAGCAAAAATTAGAGAAGAATTAAGGTTTCCCAGAGAAAATTGTTGCGAGTGAGCTAGCTTCCTTTTTGCTTGGGCAGCTGCAATAAGATGCTTCATAGACATTGCAGAATCTGGGGTTTTTGATTCCACAAACCAACCACTCCTATCTTCGATACCGACTTGCAGTCTGTAATTAGGCAAAAGAAAATCACAAAAAGATCATGGGCAGTAACATATTGAAAGAATTTCACCAGGACAAGGATTATACTCTGCTGAAGTCTCCAGCAAATCGGCACTTATCCTTGACGGTGCTTTAGGCGTAGTTTTGGGCCTTTCTCCTGATAAAGCTGGTCTATTCATTTGACTAGCCCCATTACCATGAGATGTATTCAAGCAATCTGAAACATGACCAGAAACCTTACTAGAACCAGGCTGAGGCCCTTTTATTGAGGAAATTTTAATCACAGGCTTGGCAGGCTCATGATGTTCCCCGATTGACTTGGTAGCAGGAACCAATCGTGGGGATTGTCTAGGTGATGTAGAAATAGGTTTGGAATCCTTGGATGATAAGTGTTCCATTTCTACTTTTCCAGGACTTGGAGGAACAGACATGTCAGGTTTCTTCATAATCTTTTGTTGGCTATGTGACACTGTTTCCTTTGAATGGCTGCGTTCAAATCCAAAAGAAGCCCCGATATTTTTTTCAGTGTTAATGACACCAACATGCTGCTGTCTTAACAAACTTGTAACATTTGCATCTTTCTTCTTGATAGTGTCAGATATAGACCTAGGTTCCCTAGAAACTCTGCCTGACCCTCCATGAACTGGAGTTTTTGGCTCCTCGTCTTCATCATCATCACCATATAGGCAAACGGCCCTTCGTCTTTTGGGAAGTTGAAATGCAGCTCCAGCATTACTGGAAGATGAAACATTCTTTTGATCAAGAGAACTTTTTGCTATTCTGTCATCAGAATTAAGTGAAGTAGAACCCAACATTGCCTCCAAAGCCCGCCTATGCCGTTTAGTTACTGGAAGCACAGCTTCATCACCAGAAATATCAGCTTTAACTTTAATCATTTCAGCAGAAGCATCAGATTTGGCTTTCACTGTTGGAGAAAGTAAATCAGTCCTATCCGGTTGAAGAGAAACATCGGACTTATCTTTGCTGACTCCCAAGGGAACATAAGATCTGTCTTTTCCTGTCTGAGCTCTTAAAGCCAAAAGAATTTCTCGTTTACCGTCTGAATCTTTAACTGATTTTTCATCAGCAGTAGATCTCGAAGCGTGATTCATCAAATTTTTAGAAGATAACCTCACAGCGGCACCATCTTCCACATCTACAAACTTTGACTTTTTAGCAGGATGAGAAGTATCACCAGCTTCAAACTTTGAACTTCCAGGTCTAGGGTGGAGCCCTGTTTTTCTATTACTGATCCCAGGTGGGAGCTTGACAACACTGTCATTACTACCTTGACAGACCCTTGAACCCTTTTGATATTTTATCAGTTTTTTTGACTTCTTTCCACTACTAATTCCTGACTCTGATTTAACGGCAACAGGAGAAGATCCTGCACAATGAACCCCAGCAATTTCACCTCTAACTCCATCTTCCAATTTTCCACCAACTTCTATGGAGTCCTTCAATGATTTCACCCCAGTACTACCACTTCCCTCATCAGCAACCTCCAACTTCCTCTTTGAATCAGTACCCAACATCTTAGACTTATGACCATTCATCAATGTACTATTACCAACTTTCTTGGCGCAATTAGCATATTTCATATCATCGGCATTTTCAACCTTCACATGATAGCCATCATCTATATCAGATGTCAATGATGTGTGATGTTGTTCTTCACTATTGAACAATGGAGAAGGCTTTACAACATCATCATCAGTTTCACCTTCCCTATTTGAATGTGAATCTAACTTGGAGGTAAAATCCCCAGTTCCTTCATCTGATGTTTCTTCATGGGGTCCATCATTTAAGTCAACATCCATCCTATCGTCTAGGCCATCAGCAGAAGGACCCTCACAGCCAAGTGCTGATTCATCCACATCATCTCCCAAACCACCAAGCTTTCTTTTCTGCAACTCTTCAAATGCCACAGAGATTTCCTTCACAGCTTGGGAAAAGGACTTACCTGTCTTACCTTGACACCGTGCAGACAATTTGTTCTTCACATCACTATTGAATATCTGGATATCAGCAGACGTAACGAAAGCTCTGCCAAAGGAAAACAAATTACATGGAGAAATAAGACAAAAAAAATAGTACAAGGACCAATCCATTCAATCATCAGAAGCTATGAAATTTCCAGGTTTTAACCAGATACTGAATAAAAGCAAACAAAACACCAAGTTTCCACATCTAAGAAGAAGACAATCAATGCTTCTCATATTTTTCTTTCATTCTTTTCCTTTTGTGCAAGGCTGCAAGCAATAATACAAGAAGGCCAACAAGGTAAAGAGCAGGACAAGTTAGAACTGGCCTTCCTATTTCATACATCAAGAGGTACCCTGCCAAAAGTTTCTTAGTTTCTGCAAAGCTGCAAGGGTTATGAGTCAACCCTAGAAAGTAATCACATTCTTACATAGAGCGGTGCCATGACAAATCCAAGCACAAATATCAATGAACTTCCAAAGACTAACAAATTTGGAGAGATTTATGTCAGCACATATGTGCAAAAAGAAATGCACACAACCAGATATTTTACATCACTTCAAATACAAAGAAAAATAATTTCATACTTCGGATGCATGCTAAGCCAGTTAACCAGTAAATAGAAACAAAGTAAAATACTATTTGATTGATGCTATAGAATGGCAGACAATGCTTACTATGTATCCTCTCACGGCCAAACCACAATGAAAGGGTTAACTTTCAGCTTCAATCAAGAAACCAGTCATCTGTGTTGTCTACGCAAAATCATGTATATAATACTTCTACTTGGTGGAACAAAAGAATATTTGCAACAATTCATTATCTAAAAGGAACCATAAAATTTCAATTATGTGTAATCACATATAAGTTTCAAACTATAATTTGATGTCTGTCCTTACATTGGTTTCTAACATGCTTCTATGCACTAGTTTTGCATGTATTTACACCTCAATTTTCACTTTGTGGAAAATGATGAATAGAAATGATTATCTTTTCCAGACTAAAGTATTGCTTCAATAAAAACTGAAAATTGTAAATGATAAATTGATTCAAGAGCATACGAGTTAGGACCTTTAATTTCACAAGCAATTTAGATGAATAGGGTCATCCAGTACAAAATGCAGCGTCAAATTTTGTTTTTTCCATTATTCTGATAGACTATGCATGTGAAGATAACCTCAAGAAAGATCAAGTGCAATGCATGGCTTGCAATGTCAATCTAGCAGATGACGCAAAATCTTGAGCTTGAGAAAAACAAACCTGTTTAAAATCTAATCTACTTAACTTAACTCAGCCTCAAACATACACTAGTTGAGAATGTACATTTACTAGCTTCCATCAAAACTTCAAAGTTCGGAAGGAATGCATTTAAATTACAACAAGAAAGTTCGACCAAAAAGCTATTACTCTCCATCTAGTCTAAAAATTATATTGTTTCCTGTTAATTAAAAATATTCCCCAAAAAAATTTCCATTAACTACAAGGAAAGAAATAATTAAGAAGATATCCATCCTTTCCACCAACGCCATCAAAAAGTTCAATTAATTGGAACAAGAATACATACATTTCTCCAGTTCCGAAGAAATGAACAAAATATTTCTTGGGATCAGGAGCTTTATCCCAGTCCTCAGGCCGGCTGATCTGTAAAGTAAAAACCCACAAATCTAGCTCAATATTTGTCATATTGAAATAAAAACAAAAATTTTAAATGGAAAAACGAAAAAGAACTTACAAACTCTAACATCGCACAGAGAAAAAGAAAGGAGAAAACATAAATTAGCATAACATTCGAACCTTAATGTCTAAAGTTCACAACTACATCCACTTAACAGTTAAGAACAACAAAACTAAAGAAGAAAGATACGATTATATTTCGAGAACAAAGGACAGACGAGTATGAAATCGACATCATCAGAAGAATCTGCCAACTTAATCCACTTAGTGCATCAAATGCAAAATAATGCACACCAAAAAAAATCCCAACCCAACACATGATGAAGTAACGCAATCGAAGTACAACACAAAAGTGCCAAGTCAAATTCAGACTACCATGGAAAAGAAAAGAGACAACGCGCAATATAACTCCAAAATACCAGTCGTAACTCGTAAGGAAAACAGGTTCAAGATCAAAACAAGCAAAAGAAGGACATTTTTTTTAAAAAAAAGACAGCAAATGGAAATAAAGACCTTGGCAGGCCAAGCGGGGTGACCCTTGACTTTAGCTAGAACAAGATCGCCCAAGCTCAACTGTTTCTTCGCCTTAGCCTTATTCGCTCCTTTTTTACGCCCCGGAGCCATAGGCGCCGTTCTCGTCCTCGTCGATCAATCGAACAAAATCAAACCACAATCTTATCGAATCACTCCAAAAACCCTAGGAACTATCAAAAGAGAAAATAGGAGATGGAAGCAAACGAACAGAACCCAATTGGAACAAGAGATTAAAAGAGCCCAATCAAAATTATAGAAGAAGCGGTGACCGACGGAGGAGTGCCGTGTAGGGTTCCGACAAGAGGAGCGTCATCTCACTAAGGAGGCGAGGGTTGGGAATTTAGAGAGAACATGAGAAAATAATTCGATATTTAGAAAGAGAGAGACACTTGAGGCGGTCGATAGAGAGAAGTAGAGAGGGTGAGGTGCTTTGGTTTTGTGGAGCTTTAGAGAAGTATTTCGCTGCCAGTTGGGGCTGTTTTGTAAATTCTGATTTTTAAGGAACACAACACTTTATTATTACGCGTAACTCGTTGGTTGTTTTGTTTTATTTATTGAAGATATAAAGGATTTTCATACTTGATTTTTTAATACAAAACTCAACTATTTTAATTTTATGATGTAATCTAAAATACAACTATTTCTAAAATATTATAATGTTATAGTAATTAAAATAATAACCAAAGACTGAATGTTGTTAAAAGGCCACGTCCGAAGGGAATAATGTCCAATGCTGATTCTGATGAACATATGGCAACGTAAACATATATTTAAAGGTCTTGTTGAGTTATAGACGCATGAGAAGTCAAGAATCGTAAAAGAAACAAGCGAATATACCAATTCAAGGAGAAGTATTATACAATTAAAAGCTAATCAACCAAAGTATGTGCCTTGAAGGACTTACCAGAATCACAGAGTTGGAAGCTGAATGGTTAGCTACGAAATATATGCAAGTTTACAGGACCAACTTACATGAGCATCCTCAAAAGAAAGCAGCACTTGGGAATTTCAATTTAAAAGGCCTATACAGCCAAGAAAGTTTCTCTCCAAATGATAACAGGAAAAGACACGAAAGATGTATGAAGCTTAGGCGTTCATGGACTGGTTCTGTTACATGAATCATTGACTTATCATACAAAATGAAAACCGAGTCTATACATACGTTTTACATTTCATAAGTTGATGAGTTAGTTCCAATAAGGTGCTATGTGCTCTTGGATTGAGCAACAAACAGACAATTGTGGTCAGAGTGTTAAAACTCGTGGAGAGTTTAGGTGCACTGCTGATTACAAGAGAAGTAAATGATAGCTATAAATTATTTTACAAACATGTAAATACAAATACATGCACATATACATTCACATAAGCATATAATTTTTTTGTTTTATTACTATTTTTGAAACACTAAGGACAGAAGCGCGTGAGGATTCCAGGATTAGAAGCTAAAGACCAATGTTATCCCCAGACCAAACTACCACGCAGGCCTCAAAAACCTTTAAGAATAAGGGGGGAAAAAAAGGGGAAGGAAAACGAAAAAATCCAAGTGAACAAAGAGAACTTGCAAAATTTACCAGTTTATTAAACAGAAGACCAGGTTGAGTCCCTCAGTTAATACACAAATGATCTTATAATTGCTGTGTTCTGATGTACTGCCAGACAGAATCGATACCCTGATCTCACAACTTGTGTTATGCACATGAAGCCAAAAGCTGAAAGTTAGCTAACTAACTTCATTACTTCAAGAGATTCCTTATATGGATAAAAAAGAAATAAGTTACGATAGATAAATTGATTAATCCAACATAAACAACATAACAATATAATTTTGATAATGAGAACATTCAGAAAATATAATCACCGCCGGATGACTCAAAACAAGTAAGCATTAGTTTCAAAATCAAAGATCACTTTCCTCTTAAAATTTTCCCTCGATCTAAGGCGAACCCTTCCCTTTGCCTTCATTTCCAACAGCATCAGTCACCAAAGATGTTGGCCTTTGATCAATCACGTCATCAATAATACCAAACTCCTTTGCCTCGGTTGGGGTCATAAAATAATCTCTGTCCATATTCTTCTGAATAACATCTGCAGGCTGCCCCGTATGTTTTGAGTACAATTCATTCAGTGCATCCCAAACACGAACAATTTGCTTTGTATGAATTGTCATGTCCTTTGCCTGGCCACTGTACCCACCTGATGGCTGATGTATCATAATTGTTGCATTTGGAAGCGACTTCCTTTCACCCTTGGCGCCTGCAGCCAAAAGGAGAGAAGCCATAGACGCAGCTTGTCCAAGACAAATTGTATTGATGGGAGATCTTACATATTGCATCGTGTCATATATAGCAAGTCCTGTACAATAAACCAAAACCATTTATGTTCTCGACCATATACCAAATATCTATATGACAAAAATTTAAACAAGATAACAAGATAGACATATCATATCTCATATTAGATTTCAGATAGCATGGCACATGTTTGTTTTTAGTTAAGAAGTCCAGCAAAAGAAACTAAAAGTGTGTGTATGAATTTGATTCGTGAAAATAGACTTATTATGAGAGGGAGAACCTTGGAGCAACTAGTAAAAGTTACTCTTTTGTGACCATAAGGTCACAGATTCAAATCACAGAAACAGCCTCTTTGTAAAAATTACAAAGGGAAGGCTACATACATTGATGACGTTCCTCCAACCCTCGCAAAGCGGGGAGCCTTTCACATGGAGTACGTTGACTTTTTAGAGGTGTTATGATATCAATCTACGATCTAGAGGAGAAGATTGTTCAAAGATTCTTGATTTAGTTTACTTTGATTAATCTTCATTAGTTTTAACTATTAAAAAAAAAGAAGACAAAATGCCTTTTAAGTGCAAGATTTATCATTGACAAATATAACAACATATAATCTTAACCGTGAGTATGAAATTCACTAGCAAGTTACCATTTATATAAAGTAGTATTTCCTCCAATCGCACAAAATATCAGTAATTGTCACCAATCATCTATACAGGAATAAAAATCTCAATAAAGGATACCAGAGGTACATATCAGCTCATCATTTGGAATGGTTGTATATAAATTTGTCTTCTTCAAATTAGTTAGGAATCATGCATGAAGAAAATCAGCAAATTCAATATCCGATTGAGGCTCAATACAGATTAAGAACTCTAATACAAAAACTAGATAGCAAAATCTAACTGAAAACTAATTTAAATGAGAGTGAAGAACTTGGTAATCGCAATTAGAACTCTTTAACACAAAAATTAAATAGCAAACATGAGTCCAATTATAAGGAATTCAAGCCCATTTACTTGTGGAAAAATTTCACGAGTTTGGGTTAGTAGCATCTGAATTACTAACAAAATTACTGCACATTCGCAGTTGGAAGTAATTCCGATTCCAATTCAAGTTTAGGATCCAAAAAGTTCTTTCCTTCCATTGAACTTTATGTTTTGTTCTTGTTTCCAAGTTAAGAATCAAGATACAGTCAATCAAAAATATCATAATACTTCCGTTCACTACACTAGATATTCACAAGACTAATAACCGAATTACCTAAATCATCTATATAATCTAATAAGCTAATCCAATCAAATGATCAGAGCACAAAATTTATTTATTAACAGCTATCAAAAGCAAAAAAAAAAAAAAGAAGTGGACGGAAAAATATAAGAATTAACCTGCAGTGACTTGTCCCCCGGGGGAATTGAGATACATATTGATGGGTTTGGAGGGGTTTTCAGACTCGAGGAAGAGAAGCTGAGCAACGACGACATGGGCAGTATCGTCGTTGATGGGTCCATTGATACAGATAATTCGCTCCTTGAGAAGCCTGGAGAAGATATCGTAAGCTCTCTCACCTCGAGAAGAGTGCTCTATCACCATAGGCACCAAAGCGTAAGAGCGAAAACTGGTGATTCTAGCTGATTGGTTGAGCCACACCGGCAATCTTTTGGCCGTCGAGACAAGACCCCTCATGGCGGAGGAGGGTGGCGTTGTTTTGAAACGCAAGACGGAGGAGGGACGTGGCGGAGAGTCGCGGTGGAAGGCGTGAGAGAGTTGAGTTTTAACTGAAGGGAGATTCAGATTGCTGGTGTTTAGAGATAGAGATTGAGGCGACATTTAGGACCTTTGTTATGTTAAACTGCGCTGGTTCTGTCTTGGGCCTTATTTATGATTTTGGGGTTTGTTAACTTTTGCGTCAAGTTACAACTTTACTTAAAGGTAATTACCAATTACTAAGAGGGCTAATTATTTAAAAAACTAAAATTTTATTCAAATTAATAATACTAATGCAAATTTTAAAAAATGACATTAAAATATTTTAATTTTTTTCAAAAATAATTTAACATTAAATTATGTTCAAAATGTATAGACGCTATGGGTCCTTTTTTTTCCCACTCATGTTAGATATTTTTTTATATTTTATAAAGGAGTTAAAGTTTCATATCCAATTTTAAATTAAAGATATAAAATACGGTAACTCAATATCGATTACAACTATTTATCTAAAAGAGGTTTATGAAAGATACTATAAAAATGTTAATAATTTTTTTCTTATTTGGTAAATAAAAAAAGTACGTTATAAAGAATTAATTACTAAGATGAGTATTCGGGAGTCAAATTTTTGTTAATTTGAAGAGTCTTTTTTAATTATTTTATTTATTATTTATTAGATCATAATTTTGATGATTTTCTTTTCCCATACAATAATTTATGGAAAATGAATTGGATAATTTCTTATAATATATTGTATTTGTGATAAATATGAATTTTATTATTTAATAAATTTAAAATATCAAGATATTCTTGTTAAGGGATAAATTCTATATATCTTATTTTCGCTGTAACTTTTCTGTTGATTTTGTAACAATATTCGGTTATCTTATAACAAATTATGTCGTGTATTGTTAGCATAGCTGATGTACAGAATTCTTTATATATATTACCTCATGATGTGAAGGAATAAATGAACAATATCATTCTCTCCGGTATTCGTATTACTCTCTTTATGGCATCAGAGCTTCTTGACGCCTAATGACAAATTTTTTCGTCATCCTGGTTATGCGTCTTTCCTTGCCTCTCTTTCTCTGCCTCCTCCAGTTTTCATCTCTACGTCATTATGACTACTCCAGAAGATGGATCTGGTACTACTAGCCCTGCGCATCTCATTTCTTTCAATACTCTTCCCTCATTGTTTTGAACACCACCTCCATTAAACTTAATGGCGCAAACTATCCGGCCTGGAGGGTGCAAATGATTGCCCTTCTTATAGGTTACGGTCTTCAGGTTTACACGGATGGCTCTTTCCCGTGTCCACCAGTGACTGATCCAGGCTATACCCATTGGCTTCAACAAGATCAGCTTATTATTGCAGCTCTGCTTTCCTCTGTTACTGAAAATATTGTCACTTTACTTGGCTCTATTACCACCTCTAAACAGGCATGGGATGTCCTTGGTAAGACCTATGCGAGTAGCTCTCACTCACGCATTTTTTCTTTGAAGGAAAAACTCACTTGCATGGAGAAAGGTGATCAATCGGTGGCCATCTTCTTGGGCCATATTAAATCTATAGCTGATGAATTAGCCATTATTGGCAGCCCTGTAGATGATACCGACATGCTTATTTATGTCCTTAATGGTCTTGGCCCCAACTTCAAGGAGATTGCTACTACTATTCGGGTAAGAGAATCGTCCATTTCCTTTGAGGAACTTCACGAGAAGCTTCTGGACCATGAAGCCTATCTCACCAGGACCGTGAAGTCCGATTCTCACCCGACCGCTGTTTACTTAGGTATCGCGCTAACTGGCCTCCACAGCGTTCTCGCAACCACTCACAGGTTTCCCCATCTCATTAGAGGCGTCGACCACACCCTTCTGGTCTCTCATCTGGTTTTGGTGTTACTGACCCAATAATACCGCCTACTGCTACCCGTGACTCTCAGTCTCCTATTGTTTGTCAATATTGTGACAAGCCAGGCCACACGGCCCGGCGATGTTTTAAACTTCATGGTCGCCCTCGCACTAGACAACCTGCGGCCCACCACACTCACAAGACCATTGTCCCTCCCTCTGATAAATGGGTTGTTGATTCTGGCGCCTCCCATCATCTTATCAATGATCTTGCCAATCTGTCCCTTGCCTCGCCATATGATGGTTCCGATCACCTTGTTGTCGGCAATGGTAATGAATTACTGATTACCCACACTGGTATCACCACTCTCTCTACACCCACCACCTCTTTGTATAGCATCCCACTCCCGCAAGACCCGAACTCGATATCGACGGTGATATCTGTTGGGCCCCGATTTGCATTAAGCATGTTTAAATTATTTTGAGGCATGTTTAAATTATTTTGAGGTTTAATTTGATATTTTTAATTTGGTTG
>JANZLX010176070.1:0-12841 GCA_025531955.1 Erythroxylum orinocense
GACGTGCTCCTCTAACATATACAAAACACATTCACAAATATCACACTTTGCACAATGCACAATGTTCTTTTATGAAATTCAAAGCATATCATGTATGCACAATGCATGATCAATGACAATTCCGGGGTACTCTATTGCGATCCTTATCAAAAATCATTTATAAATCAAAGCCCTCATTAATACCATGTATATTTACAATTGGATTGAACCAAACAATGTTACACAATTTCCTAAATTCATTGACCTCTTCAGATTTTTCTTATGATACATATTCGGGTCAACTTTCCATACTTAATCAGATAAGGTAAATGACCAAATTAAACAAAACATCCTTCTGTAAAGTTGTTCTCCCATTTCTTAGCTTTCTAATGCCACAAATATCGTTTAATTAGGTTTAGTATACAAAGAGATATACTCAAAATACCATAAATTTTTCTTAAGTTCCAGCAGAATTCTTACCTCAACTTCCAACCAAAACTTGAAACTCTTAGAGACCGAATTAGAACTTCATTTCTTCATAAAGGTTGTAGATGTATGTCTCTAGTATGAAAAAAAAGTCAAAATTCACCCAATTTGGATCGGTATAGAGGAATTTATGGTTAAAATATGAAAGCATGTTTGAGCAGTCGAAGGAAGGACGTTCGTCGCGACGAGGAGAAAATGAGATGTCGCGACGAGCTTAAAGGCTAGACATACGTCGCGACGTACATAAAGATATTAGTCGTGACGAGCTTAATGGGACAGCCACACGTCGCGACGTACAAATTAAGACGTCTGGTTCGACTTCATCTTCCCCGATTTCTTTTTCCAGATTTTTCACTTCTATACTCAAAACAATTTCTAAAACTTCACTCCATTTAACTCATAATTTTGTACAAATCATTTACATATGATCAAATCCAAGATTCATCTAAAACATCAAAATCCGACCATTGTCACTTCCACTGATAGTATGCATTTCGACTTTCTCAAAACCTTAACATAATATTAACAAAACTTCCAATCCAGAGTTCAAGAAACACTATATTAACAATCTCTTACTCTCCAATCAATCATCTAATCTACTTAACACAGTTTCGGACAACTCCAAAATTTCAAAAATCAACTTCATGCACTCATGCATGCATGTACATTTCTACACCGAAAACTAAACATCAGCAATACCACTTACTTGTTTCAGCTTCTAATTCCAGCAATGAGAGTGAATCACAAGTACAGATTAGAGGATGAACAAACAGTGTTTTCGGAGAAGAAAGAAGAAACAAACAATAGAGGAAATGAGGGAGCTGCCGAAGTGAGTTTACCCAACAATGAGCCACGTGGCTTTCTGCATGTCTCCCATTTGTCACTGTGTAATACTACCACATGGCACTCAACCTAGTCTGCCACTTATCACAATTTAACCAGTCCACATGTCACCATACTTACAAGCCATTTGTCACAATTTGAGGTTGCCACGTGTCACTATATGATTGGCCCAAAAATCAATATTTTCCCAAAATTCACAAAAATTCCACAAATATCATAAAAATTTTCTAAAATTGCCTAAACATAATTTAATCATCATTAACAATTCAATTGTACCCGAAAAATGTCATGAATGTATGTACAATCATATAAATGTGCAAAGATGTGCATGTCACAAATAAATAATGCAAGATAATGCAATTTCCTAAATCCTCACAAAATCTCAGAATTCACAGTTCTAGCCCTACCATGGGTAACGGGATGCTACAACTCTCCCCTCCTAACAAAAATTTCGTCCTTGAAATTCTTACCTGACTGATCAAATAGGTAGGGGTACTGACTCCTCATACGCTCCTCCGTCTCCCATGTGGCTTCCTCACTTGAATGATTCTTCCAAAGGACTTTCACCATTGGGATCACTTGGTTCCTCAATTGCTTATTCTGATAGCCAATTATCTTCACAGGTTCCTCAATATAACTCAGATTATTAGAGACTTCAATCTCCTGAGTCGGTATCACATGAGTTGGATCCAACCGATATCGCCTAAGCATACTCACATGGAACACATTATGTATCTGAGCCATTTCCGAAGGTAACGCTAATTTATAAGCTAATGGTCCAATTCTCTCAATTATCTCGAATGGACCAATATACTGCGGACTTAGTTTACCCTTCTTGCCAAATCTCAGTACACCTCGCCAAGGTGATACTCTCAGAAATACTTTGTCACCAACCTGATACTCCATATCTCGGTTGTGTTGATCCATATAGCTTTTCTGTCTATCTTGTGCCATTTTAATTCTGCTACGGATCAATCTCACTTAGTCAACAGTATCTTGAATCAATTCTGGGCCTTCGACAATTTGTAGACCCTCTTCATCCCAATATAAAGGAGAACGACACTTCTTGTTGTACAATACCTCGTATGGAGCCATACCAATACTGTTGTGATACTGATTATTATAGGCAAATTCAATCAAAGTTATATACTTATGCCATGCTCCCTGAAACTCCAAAACACAAGCTCTGAGCATATTCTTGACAGTCTTGACAATTTCATAACTTCATTGAGCACTTCAGATTTTCCCTCTAATACACATACGGTTCAACTTTCCATACTAAATATGATAAGGTAAATGACAAAGTTAGGCAAAACTTCCTTCTGTAAAGTTGTTCTCCAATGTATTAACTTTCTAAGACACCAAAATCATTCAATTCGGTTCAGTATACAAAACGATATACTCAAAATAGTTTATACTGTTCTTAATTTTCAGAAGAATTCTTACCTCAAATTCCAACCAAAAATTGAAAATATTAGAGATAGAATTAAAACTTCAATCCTTCATAAAAGTTGTAGCCCTATGTCTCTAGTTTACAGCAAATCAAAAATTACCCCATTTAGACAACTACAAAGAAAGTTATGGTCAAAATACTAAAGTGTGTTCGAGCTGTAAAGGGAGAGACTTCACCGCGACGAGAACAAAAAAGAAGGCTACGGTGAGAACAAAAAGATGGCCACGGTGAACATTCCAAAAACTAGATTTTTCTCCGAAATTTTTGCAAAGATCACCACGGAGAACTCAAGAGTTTTTCGCGGCAAACTAAAAAGATTTGGCCGCGACAAACCAAAGTTGATCGCGACGAACTTTTACAGAAGACTCGTCTTCCCAACTTTTCCAGGTTTTCACTTTCTCACTCTACCATCTTACACTTCTATACCCAAAACAATCTCTAAAACTTCACTTCATTTAACTCCTAATTCAGTTAAAATCATTCACATAAGATCAAAATTCAAGATTCACACTTAAACATCTAAATTCATTTCTACTGATACTCAACAGATACATACGGACAACCACCCTTTTTTTCTGTTTTCTCTAAACCATGAAAGAGTGTATATGCATTCATAAATTTTACAGCACTCTTCCGTAACTCATTTCAAACTAGAACATAACTTATTTCATACTTTTCTGGACAAATTTCTATTTCGCATATCCATCATCTAATTCATTCATCACAGAAACTTTGCTTCTCTAACCTCACATGCATGCATTCTTTTCCTACACCATAAAATATCACCAAGTTACTTACTTGTTTCAGCTTTTATTTCCAGCAATACAAGTAACTGATAGACAACCATCAAGAGCAACTCCAAGATCGGTGATGAACAAACCAAGCAGAAAATTCTTCAGTTGCTCAAAAACTACGGTAACTCTTCCTAGTGTTTTCTTTTCAAAACAGAAAATACGTGGGTTCTTTCATGTCATACATTTGTCACTACTAGCAGTCCATGTGTCACCATACATCCAAGCCATTTGTTCCAATTATAGGATGCCACGTATCACAACATAATTAGCCAATAAATTAATATTTTTCTAAATTTCACCAAAAATACCAAAATATCCTAAATAATACCAAAATTGCCAAAACACATTTTAATCATATTTGCTAACTCAATTATACCTAGAAATGTCAAAGATTGCATGTACAATCATATGAATGTGCAAAAATGTGTATGTCACAATTAATTTATTCATGATGTGCATTTTCCTAATTTATCAGAAATTCTCATAATTCACAATTCTAGCCCTAACATGGGTAACGGGATGTTACAACAATCCTTGGATTATTTTTGATTTGGCCTTTAAGGGCTTTACGACCAAGGTGTGAATCAAATGGCGCCGTTATCGGGGAACCAAGAAATTGGTTCTCTAGGTTAACTTCTGTCATTCATTTTGCTGCTAAGTTAGGTTAGGAGCCTTCTAGATAATTTAGTTTCATACTAGTTAATAGTATAAGTTTTCATTTTACATAGCATACAAATTTATGGAAATACAAACAAAGATACAGGTTTTCTTCGTTACATTTTACATCTGCATATTTTAGAGCCCAGAATTGCACTATCTGTGAAAGTTTGCCTCAGCTAACTATTTACTTTCGACACAGCTAACATTTCTTACTTCGCTACGGCTAACTCTTCAGTTCACCGCGGCAATCATTTCCCACTTTGCCGAGGCTAACTCCAAGTCTTTGCCTTGGCAAAGATTTTTTGCTTCGCCGCGGCCAACTTACCGAGGCATACACACTTTCATACATACTTCCATATACATTTTCACACACCTATACACTTGCATCTATCACATCTCAACTTTCTACTTGACTTTGTGTGCTTGCAAGTCAATTTTGTTCATTTTTATACTCTTTTGAATTCTTCCCCTTTACATGCCTCGAAAGACCAAACTACCCTTTTACCCTAAAATTGAGAGATATTTGAGAAAAATTAGAAAGGAGAAGAGAGAAAAAGAAAGAGGTCAGGTAATTGTTAAAGAGGAGAATAGCTCAATGGAGTCTAGCCAGTCAAGTAATGAGAGTGAATCCTTAGAAGGAGAGTTAATGGCGAAAAACCCAGCTAATATGCAAAACCCCAACCTGAATGTCAACCAACAAAGGAATAGTGGTAATGGAGAGCAAGAGCAAGTTGGTAAGAACAATGGAAATCATAGAAGGAGAACCATTAAGGAAGCTACGACCTCTTATGTGAATTATGATCCTTTTACTGCTGCTTGCCCAAATTTTGATGTGAATTTTAAGGTTAAAGGATTGCTTATTAACTCCTTTCCTAAATTTCATAGTTTGACAAGAGAAGAGCTCTACATTAACTTGCAATCATTGTCTATGATTTGCCAAAGTATAAAACCAGTAGGCACTTCTCTATATCAAGTGCTTTGGAAAGTCTTTCATCTATCCTTGGAGGATAAAGTAAAAGAGTGGTACATAAGCCTTCCGACACATATGGTAAATGCCTACCACAACTGGGGTAATTTAAGAAAAACATTCTTAGAAAAATACTTTCCTACCTCCAGAACTTCATCAATGAGAAATGAGATTTACTCTACACGACAAGCCTATGATGAGTCCCTCTACAATTATTGGAATTGTTTTCAAAATTTATTGTCAAGATGCTCTCATCATCAAATACCAGATGAGCAGTTGGTGTAGTACTTCTATGAGGGGTTGAAGAGTCAAGACAAGGGTATGTTAGATTCAGTCTTAGGAGGTTCACCGATAGACCTCACAGCTAATGAGACTTGGGATTTGATCAAGAAAATAACTCTGAATCACCAGCAGTATAGTGCTGGGGATACAAAAAGAGTACATGAATTGGGAGCTTCAACATTTCAATCTAGAAAAATCGAAAGTCTTAAGTCTAAGGTAGAATTTTTAGAGAGTAAAATGACCACTCAACTAGCCCTCATTACTGCAGAGTTGAAAAATATGGTTGTGCATCGTCCACCAACTCCTATGGATCTTACTGCACCTAGTTGCGACACTTATGGTCCTGTCATGTATATTTCTAGTGTCTGTCCAAATTGTTATGAAGAGGTGTCTGCTGTCTATCAACGTTGGTCGAATCAGAAGTGGGACCCTTATTCTAACACATATAACGAGGGATAGAGAGCAAATCCTCGACTTAGTTGGAGAAATGAAGAAGGTCATGGTCCAAACAGATTTTAGCAAGGTGGAGGGGCTAGCCCATCTACAAACCAGTTCCAAAACCAACAGCAGGCCTTAACCGTTCCACAAAAGGAAGACATAAATCAACTCTTGCATAATATGATGACATTGATGAAGGAGAAGAGAGCTTCTAATGACAACCAGTTCAATGTTATAGCTTCTTAGATTCAACAAGACTCTTCTTAGAACGCTGCTAGATTCAATGGCCTAGAGAAAAAGATGGACCAATAGGAGACAAAGACCGAAAACATTAAGTCTTATGTCACTCAGCTATCCAATAACATGAGTGAGCAACAAGCTAGAAGTAGTGGCACTATTCCCTCAAACACTATTATAAACCTAAGGGTTTGAATGCCCTCACTCTTCGAAGTGGGAAGCAAGTACAATTTAGTGATCAAGATGAGGAAGTAGATGAGGAGATTGAATGTGAAGAGTTGCCTCCCACACCTGCAAGGATCAAGAAGTTTGAACAGGAAAGGGCAAAGGAGCATAACAAAGGAACAAATTCTAAGAGCAAAGGAGCATGTTCAGTCATGCAAGCATGGAGCCAATCAAGCCAAGGGTAAGGAGGTAAATCTTCAAAACCTTCCTTTTCGTAATTCATATTTGATAAGCAAAAGAATGATTGAAACTAAGCACAAGAAAGATATTATTTATTTGTTTAATATAGTGAAAGTCAATATTCCTTCGCTTGATCTTATGAAATGGGTCCCTGCTTATGCCAAATACCTTAAAGACCTGTGTACCCATAAGAGGAAGTTTAGGCCAAATGAAAGAGTTCAAGTTAGCTCAAATCTGTCTGCCTTATTCAAACCTCAAATTCCTATGAAATTCTAAGACCTTGGATCTTTTACTCCCTTGCACTTTAGGTAAAATTACTATAGGGAAAGCTTTGTTAGATCTTAGGGTAGCTATTAATGTCATGCCTAAGTCTGTTTACACTTCACTGGGAATCAAGAATCTTAAGTCTACAATTGTAGTACTCCAATTGGCTGATAGGTCTATTAGGCATCCTATGGGCTTTATTGAGGATATTTTGGTCCAGGTTAAGGATTTGGGCTTTTGTGTTGATTTTAATGTGCTTGACATGCTTTCTGAACTTCTTCATGACATCACACTGATTCGTGGTAGACCTTTCTTAAAGGCTACCAACACTATGATTAGCATTAAAGAAGGAACCATCAAATTGGAAGTAGGTGATCAAAAAGTTTGCTTTAACATATATGAAGCAATGAAACATCCTTATGAAGATTACTTACTTTTGGGTGTTAACATGATTGATATTACTGTGGATGATGCCTGCTCTAAATTTGAATCCTAAAATGACTCCTTTGGCTCTGACTTGTATTCACTTGATTCATTTATTATCAGTGATGTTTCCTTTGGGGAGAGGTTCTTTGTTAATTTTTCTGGTGATTCTGACATTGTGGAGGTTGAGCAAATACTAAAGTTGTTTCACTACAATATTGCCATATGTCGAAGGTTTATCATGAGAATCAAAAGCCTCTATAACTCCCAGGTTGTTTCTTTCTGTCATTTGTTTACTTACTCTTACCCTGTGACTGTTTACTATATGTTTTAGAGCATTAGTTTGCTGAGTTAACGTGCGGGAGAAACTACTTCAGTAGGGAAATAGCTTATTCTCTAGCTTAATTAGTAGTTTTTCAATTCAATAATAACCCCTTCTAGTTCTATCTCTTGCCTTTTGTTTGCTATGCTTAATTGCCTTAATGCACGATATCTTCAGTTTTGGAAAACTTTTCTTGAGCTTATTTAGTACATTATGATCATAAATATGCACTTGAAGATTTTCTGAGTATCCAACATTTTCTCATGTTTGTTATTTCTTTGTTAAAGTTTTCTGTCCTGTTCAGTTTCGGGTTTATTTAGCCACGGCGTGCATTCTACATCGCTGCAGTGAAGTACCCATAGATTCTTTGTGTTGCTCTCGGGTTAACTTCGCCATGGCGTGCATTCCACATTGCTGCGACCAAGTACCCCTCTGTCTTCCCTTCCCTTTCGAGGTTATTTTCGTTGCGGTGACGATAGGAATCTGCGCAGGCGATTACCATTCTACCCCTATCTTTCATTAACCATTCATCTTCCTTCTATCTTTTTCGTCTTTTCACCCCACCCCCTTTAACCATCCGACTCCCCCAACTTTCAGTCTACATACCGAATTTGTACCTTCTCGTATCTCCCCCTTCACGCTTTCCTCTCTGCTTCCATTACCCACTCAGTTATGCTGTAGCTTTCTTCCTCCTCTTGATAAGTCTCTTCTCTTCTCTTGAGATTTCATTTTTCGTTATTTCATCATTTTAGGGTTTCGTTGTGGCACTACGGTGTGATTTCGTCGTAGCATGATAGAGAACTTTCACTGCAGCCCAGAGGAATACGATTCGCCATAGCACAAATGAACGATTTTGTCGTGGTGAAGCAAGGATTTCGCCACGACGACACAATGATTTCACTGTAGTGAAGCAATGATTTTGCCGCGACGAAAAAATGATCATTGTGGTGATCTTTGTTCTCTTTCTTATTCTTTTAACTCTTTTTGGTTAATTAGTTTGTTTATATCTATCTTATCTCTATAGGAACATGCCTCGAACCAAGAACCTTGACATTCCCTACGATTCTGACTCCCTTGTTGAAAACTTTACCTTCGAGGAACTCTATGATAAAATTAATGCCAGATCTTTAATTAAAGAGCATCCTTTTCCTCTCACCCGCCGAAACAATCCCTTTGTCCAACAACTCCATGCCTCACGATTACTTAGTCTAGTTCAGCAGCATAATACACCTATGCTCGATTCCATAATCGACTTGCCATTGACTTCTGGGGTATTAAGGAATCCCATTCCTTTACTACTGCCAACATCCGTCGTGCTTACGACCTTCCCCCTATCACTACTAGTCCTATGACCACTTCATTCATAACTATCCTATGGCTGATGTTGCCCACACCCTTTGTCAAGATGACGTTGATTGGCTTCAACCACGCAACGCTGACATTTACTTTAAACGCTCTAAGCTGCGGCCCGAGGCTCGTCCTTGGTTGCGCTTGGTCTGTAACAACATCCTTCCCACCCTCTACCTCGCTTACGTCACCAAACGCCAAGCCTTTTTCATTTACCTCCTCATGACCGTCCGTCTGGTCAATATAACTAACGTTATCGCCTTCGCCCTTCATGACTCCATCACTACTCCCAAATTCACTATCGCCATCGTCTTCCCTCACCTCATATCAGACATCTTTCAAGCCCACAATGTCCTTGAGTTCGATACTGACAGCTATTTTGACCCTGCCCCCCTCTTCCGATACAACCGCCTTAAACAACCTACCCTTCCTCCACCACCCCCTTCCCCCTATATCTGATGTTGGTGCAATGCCAGCAACCGGAGCAGCAGCTAAGGCCGATGAGCCAACTCTAGAAGTCCCTGAGCCTGTCAATTTCGTGACCTTATGGGCAAGATCGACGGAGTTTCAGCTGAGCTCCACCAACTTCGCATTCTGTTTGATCACGACTGGCATTATAGACGATGCATGGATGGTTTGATCACTGAGCACTTGCAATTCCCATTTCCCTCTGATGGGGATACCGATGAGTGGCGATGGTACATTTGGGGTAGGCACATCTAGAGCAGGCCCATCAGGAGCAGGACAGTCTTGGTCCGACGCTAATCATCCTGTCAACCAGTGTTGAGTCTTATTATTTTCTGTATTGTCCTTCTATCTTTCCATATTTATGTTTTTAGTTTGAGTTTGCTGGATACTTAGTTTCCCTTTTCTGTTGTATTGTTCATCGATTGTACTGACCTTTTACGCATAATGTAATTTTTTCTTATTCTCATCAGGTTTTGATTGCCTCCTATACTTTATCTTTTCGTTGCTCTTGTTAATATTTACTATGTGATTGTTACTTGTTTAACATTGAGGACAATATTTTGTTCAAGTGTAGGGGAGGCATTTCTATCTTTTTGAGTTTAACAAAAAGTTTCTTCATGCATCAATTTTGGCCACTTAAGTGTTTTTAAACAGGTCATTTGTGTGTTTAAAGTTGTGAACTTGGTTTTTGAGGTAAACTTGAAATTGCATGGCCTTTTCCATTTTTTTGTCACCTTTCGTCGCGTCCATCAATGGTTTCGCCGTGGCAACATTCTTTTTGGGCATACTTCGCCACGACAAAGCCCGTCATTTACATACTTCACTGCAGCCAACAATTTTTCTCTACAGTAAAGCCCCCTCATCTCTTCTCAACCAAGCCAATGCTTTTATTCCCTCAGTTCACCGATTCTTCCAAATTAGATTCTTAATACTTCTGTGTCGAAGTTTTGAAATTTTCAAAGTTTTACATGTAATTTTGAAAACAACCATCCATGTTGTTAAATGATAGTTGATTTTGGCTAATTCCATTTTTAATGTTTTCAACGAGAGGTAAGTGAGTGTAAGCTAAGAAAGTGGCGCTATGTGTTTTTAAACCTTGAGATTGTTTAATTGAGATACTAACCTTATTGGAAGGATATTTGAGCATGAATTTTTTCATTTGTGTGTATCTACTTAAGTTCATATCTCTCTAGAACTTGTTTTAATTCTTAATCAAGGCTTGATGAACTAAAATTTTATGAATATGATAGCAACGTTCATTTCAAAACCATTCACCCAAACACAAACCCCTAAACACTTAACGATTGTTAGCCCCTTGAGCCATCTTTTTGACTGCATACATATGTCTTTATATTGATGTAAATATTTTATTTCCAGTTTTCTAAGTTTAAGTTAATATTTGTGAAGAGTAAAAAAAAATCAATTCATCAAGCATTTGAGGAATGTTGTTTGCCACTAAATTATAAATTTGTCTAAGCAATTGTTTTAAAGTACAGAATTCAATTGTGTTGAAAAAAATAGAAAAAGAAATGCTACTATGGTATAATTTTAAATCTTTTTTTTAGAATAGTTGATGCTTGTTTCATGAAGAGAATAATTGTGGTGTATGTTACTCATCTTTTTTCTTTCGTTCCATCCATTTCATTTGGCCATCATCCATCATTACAACCCTTAAAGTCCTCTTGATTTACGAAATTATAGTTCTTGTAAAGGAGAGGTAGAATTATAACAAGCTTATGGTAGAGAATGGACTAAGCAGATTTTAGAGTGAAATTATCCGAAGACAAGTGAGTTGAGAGTTAAACAATTTCCTATGAGAGAAATCTCTTTTGCTTGATCTCTTGCCTTAACTTCTTATAGTGCCTATCTTCTTAGCACTCCTTCAGTCTACTTCAGCTGATTTTTGAGAAAGTAGTTTTACTTACTTTCTACTCTTATTTTTAAGTATGGTCGGTATTTTCTTTTGCACATGTATCTCTTTGATCTTTTATAAGCTTTGTCCAGGAGTACAAAGGTGTAAGTGTGGGAGACTTTGATTGAACCTAAGTTTTCTATATTAATTACTAACATTTTTGTGATTTTTGTTATACTTTTCAGCTCTTTTTGTTGGATATTGTGCTTAATAATTTAGCTTAAGAGTGCTTGTTTTGAATTAATGTAGTTTGAGGGTCAAATTTTCATAATCAGTTAACAATTGCACTCACTTGATTTATAGTACAATTGATATTACAAACTATTACTTTTCATTTTAGGACACTCAAGAAGTGGAGCCAAAAGTGGACACAAAGAAACTGAAGTAACAAGATAGAGCAAAGATCATTTGGATAAAGTTCGGCGCGGTAAAATCAATGTTTTGTCGCGGCAAAGTCAGTGTTTTAGCACAACGAACATTTGAGTCAGCAACCAGACTCAAACCATTTTCGAAAATTTCACTTACTGTACAACCCGACTTTGAAACCTGTTTTGGAAAAAACCTATTTCAGGATAAGTTCCTAAGACACAAGAGAAAGTAGATAGATGTCATTCCATCATCCTGTTCACTCATATCTCTCTCATTTTTCCTTTTTTCATCGTCAACTTCCACCATGGGTAGCTCGGATTCATTCCTAGTTGTGAGGCTTCCAGTTGCAATGCGTGGCTAAGCGTTTTCCTTCCTCTTGAAGATGTAGCGATGGTCGGAGTTCGATGTGCTTAAAAGGGGAGTAGTTCAATCCATATTTCAGCTATGATTTATGAATTCATGGTTCTAGGATTTGTAATTTGTAGTTGAGCTACTTGATTATGGTTTAATCAAATGTTGGATATTCATTATGTGTAGTTTGGATTAGTTGATGTAGAACTTTGAGTTTTAATATATGAAGTCTGATGTATGTTCATTTGCAATCTTCTTTATTCTCTATTATCTTGCATGGTTGTGTTTGATATTGAGTTGATTGGTATTTCATTCAACCTATTGCATTTGGTGATTTGACTACACACACTAAGAGCACTTAACGAGATCTTGAGAAATGGAGTCCCATTAATTAAGATCCTGGACTTAAAGAGTACTTTAAGGTTTATCATTTTGAAGCTTAGTGATCTCTATTTGTAGCACCCCACTCCCGTAAGACCCAAACTCGACATTGACGGTGATATCCGAGTCCGTGCCCGCGAATGTGGCATGCTAGGGCACTCAATCATTCACAAGTCGGTAAATTTTTTTTAAAGCAATTTATAGAGTTTCAATATCCAATTGGAGCCCAATTTCATTTATAAACATTTTCAGTAATGCAAAATAACTAATACAAAATTTATTAAAAAAATTTACTCTCCACTTGGGCCCACTACTAAAACAAAGCACTTAGAAACGTAATTAGCAACTTTGGGCCATTGGGGCCCATTTCATATACAAAACACTTACAAACGTGTCCAATTAGGAAAGTTATTACAAAACAGAAATATTCGTATTTGATCAATCTCATTTACAAAAGATT
>JANZLX010176203.1:0-12830 GCA_025531955.1 Erythroxylum orinocense
TAGAATATAAAAAAGCTATCACACGTTATATTTTTCCTTATGAATAAAGTAGTTGATCTCATAGGCTAATGTATAGAGAAATTTAAGCAAAAGTATGGGCGCTTGTTAAAGAATAAGTTCACTAAACTGACTCAATATAAGAAATCTATTTGAAACATTACTTGTATGTCTATGAAATTCTCATTATGATGATTGTATAAATGAGCCTTTAACTTGAGATCTCCAAAGTATCTTGTATAAGAGTTGTTATATTTTGATACTACTTATAACGTATTTAATCATAGGTTATTCAGTCAATACTTATAGGATGTAGCATAAATTATATAGAGTTAGTTGTGTGATCAAGATATGATTCATCACTTTAAAGTAATTAGGGAGAATATTTAGTTGTTCTTGATTATTATTAATTCGGAAAATCCTTAGTTAAGGTGGAATAACGATTTACAAATATAGTAGTTTACAAATGTCATTAATCAAATCAACAGCTAATGATGAAGAGTTATTATAATTTGATTCAAAATAAAGTTGACATTAATTCCATGCTCTATATTTAATCGAAACATTATATGATAAAATGATTTAATTATATGAAAAAATTATGCACAAAAAAGTTAGCCAAACTCGCATTAACATTATTAAATATTTGGGTAGTCATCATGCGTTAACGTCAATCTTGATTTATAATTATAAATTGTAAATTGGAGATTAAAGATAAATTAAAATGAGTTTTATTCTATCTAATTCTAATTATAAATTATAATTATAATTTATAATAATTGTCAATATATTTAAGAACCTAATGGGTCTCACATAAAGTTCGAGTTAAAGAGAGCAAAGATATTTTAATCAAGTTGGACTTGATTGTAAGTTTGAGAAATTTTATGATTAAATATAAGATATTTAATAAATAAAGATCAATATGAGATATTGGTATTTGGGCATAATTAGTATTTAATTATAATTATTTGTAATTCTAATTAAAGTTTAATTAAAATTATTAAAACGTCCAAAACTTAAGATAAATAGTCTTATACTCCAACGGAGTTAACACTTTTTATTTAACCCTTTCTATAGGGGTTACAGAATTCTCCTAGGTCGATCCCACAAAAATTAAATCCGATTACTTTCCTAAATTATACCAATATGTAAAACATGGGGGTTTGGTTCAATGCAGATTAGAAAACAAAATAAAATTGAATTTATAAAAACAACTCAAATTAAATAGCAATAAGGAGATAAAGTTGATTAATGATTTGAAATTCGGTTCTTTGGTTTAATCTCAGTCCAAGCACAATTTCACATATGTCTTTAAATTATCATCTTCACATCTCTTTTTAGACTATCGATCGTAAATTACTAACAAGCTCTGTTAATTTCGATTTCTCCTTAGGTCGTAGTTAATTAAAAAAACTCGTTAATTAACCTTAACTATCAGGAAACATAGAACAAGCTCTTTAAGCTTATCTGGACAGTCGCATTATAAGTGAGAAAAATAGATCAATTTAAGCAATAATTACACAACTTTGGATTGTTGAACTTATGTCACATACGAATTCAAACACGACTATTACATATCGTATTCAAATTCTAGCAATGGATTTTCATGAAAAACGATTTAATAGAGCATCAAAAACATTTTTACACAATACCTAATCATTAATCTCATGATAACGTAATTAGTCCGATAAAAAAGAAAGAAAATGATACACAATGACATATGCTTAAAAGTGCTTCTCAGTATCGATTGCATCTCCGAACCAGCATCAGGTAGATTAGCCCTCTATTTTTTCCGTCAAACTCCAAGAATTAGCCAAGAATGTCTCCATTATAGTTGAGAACTGACCATAAACGAAGGAGAATACCAGCTGTTCAGTTCAGCCTAAAAACACCATTTTAATCTCAAGAATAAAGAAGAATGAGCTGTTTGTTTTCTGCCCAAAAAATCCACTCTTTTGCTCCAGTCGACACCTATCTTGCTCTATCCATCACCCTCCATTCTTTATGATAAAATCTAGCTTAAAATCAGTGGGATAGGTAGCTTAACCCAAGAGAACAGGGTGATCAAGCTCTACACACTCTCGGTTTTTTTCCTTTGTTCTCGCTCTCCCACTCTTTTTGCTTCAGCCCTCTCTCCTCTTTTGCTTTAACCTAGCCGACACCTTATATTCCTCGTATCATCCAAATTCTAGGTTTTTCTTTAGAATGGATAGGTTTCCTTTTTCAGTTGTTCTCATATGCTTCAGTCGTGACACACAATGTCCTTTCCATCGTTAATAGCTAGGTTTTTAATGAGATAAATGGACAGGTGTCTTTCTTTGGTAACATTATGCATGTGTCTTATTTTTTTTCTCCATATTACAGTCACGTTTTTATTCTTCTTTTAACAACCAACACACACACTTCATTTATATTAAAAACTAGGTTAAAATCATGTGATAAATGAACAACTAGTTTAATTCTTTTAGTAGTGTAATTCATGTTATGGCTATGGTCTTTTTAAATGAAAATGTTACACATATCTCCATTTTTATGCTCCATCTTATCTCTTTTTATTTTAGTTTTTTTCTTCTTCTTCTTGCTCCATGAAAACAATAGAGCATGAACATTGAAAAGATGATTCGATAAGTATGCCTTTGGGTCACTTTAGCTCATTTATTTATGAAATGTACCTAACATCAAATATAAGCTAAAGTGAATACCCTAAGCATTTTAAGGCATTAATCACTAAGTTTAATAGATTAAATGTATAAAAAATTAAGCACATATAAGGCTACCATAGTTGAGATAGATCAGTTTTGAAAATGATTTGAGAGATATGACAAGAATATGATCAAGCTTCTAAATAAGGTATGAATTAAGATTCCACTTTATTATGATTTATATGTTAATCATTTTATAGAATTAAAGTTATCTTGATTTTTGGGAAATAAAAATACTAAAAAGTTTCTTAATTATTCCATTGCGGTTGAGATTGGATCCTATCTTAATTTCCTAACACTCTAGTCAAGAGCTCACTACAACAAAACTAACATTTCGTTACTTTTTTTTGCAACGATTTTAAAAATGTTGCTAATAGTAAACTTTTGGAGACGATTCCCAAAATCATCAACAACAATCCAACTTTTTGTGAGTTTCTGTCGTATCATCGCTAAAAGAATCTTCTAAGGTCTCACTCCACTACTACCCTCTTTCTAAGTCATATGGACCTCCTATTGTTTATCCTCTATTAAAGATCCTCAAAAAAGGAGCTAAGTGATGGTTATCCACCCTAGTTGAGTTATTTGCAGGGAGATGCCCGACTTTCTGTTTGATCAATTGTTAGGCTACAAAAAGTTGGAAGGAAATGGGACTAAGGGAGGTGCTTCTCAAAGAAGCTAACCGATTCCTTTTTTAAGTTGACCTTTAACTCAAACGCTCAAAAGTCCTAGAGGCTAGTCCTTTAATAGCATGCCTATATTCCATTAACTTTAAAAACCATTCATTAACTTGGAAAATGTTATGCAAAAATAAGTCCCTATATGGATAAATATCCATAATTTCCTTCTAGAATATTGATCTACCCCAGAAAATGTCAATTTAGTGCATATACTATCTTGGATTGTTTTTTAAATCATGATTCATATGTGTATACGAATATTATGCATTTGAATGAAATGCACTTCGTAAATTCTTAAATGAAATAACTCATGTGACTCAATCTAACAATTTAATCTCTTAACAATTTTAGGAGACAGGATATTACATATCTATTCTTCAATTAGCAATGTTCTTTTTGGTCATAAATACTAGTAGGATGTGCAGGCTCTAGCTCTTGTCTAGTTTGATTTGATATGCCCTTTTGGTTTTCGATTCAAATTCTTCAACTTGGTCAGGTTTTTCTGCATCAACTTTATATTATGATTAATCTATTATTTTTAATTCAATTATATTATACTTGTGTTGAGATTTATGATTACCAAATTAATCAAAATTATTTAATTGATTACTAAGTCTTTTGAAAAACTATGTTATAATTTGCACAAAAACTTTCAATAAAAATTATAGTTGTAAGGCCCCAAAATATACCCTAGTTGACATAACACATGTTCATGAAAGTACACGTGAGATAGGAGTTAAAAATTGTGCTATGATTTGAATGTACAAAGCTTATGAGAATTTTGCTATTGATGGACTGTAGTTAGTAAATTGAATTTAATTGTATATTTGGACCAGGAAAATTATCAAATGATAAGTTAAGTTGGTACATAAAAATTAGTATGATTAAGCCTACGAATTTTTGACATTTGGCACCATTCAATGTGAGACATTTGGCAGTATAAGAGGAGGACAAGTGGCATCATTTATTATGTGACTAATGGCATCACATGTTGGAGATATGTGGCAGTATAAATGGTGGGAAAATGGGCTTCATGCCTTGGAATTACATGCCATGTTAAGCTAGTGACACCTAGCTAGTGATGAAGCAAGGTACGGTGGAGAGGTTCATTCTGTATCTTCTTTACTTCTCTCCACCGAAACTTGCTTTGTCTCTCTAACTTTTGGAATTTCTGCTGGACCTTGGGTTGTCATCACTTGACTGTTTGATATGTGCTGGATGTTTGGAAGGTTGGATTAGTTGGAATATTGGAGTTTAATTTAAAGCTTAGTAAGTTAAGGTAATTATAGACTTGGTATTCTATTATAACATGTATTATTTGATGTTTGAAATGGAGCAAATATGTACTGAATAAAGAAAGAATTGAGGTTAGGTATGTGCTGGAAACTGGTTGGAAAGAGTAGATACACTAGACAAGTTTTGGTATTTTAGCTATATCATGCCCTGTAGGTATCCAAATTGAGTCTTGACTTAGGCTGTAGCACTACTAGGGATAGAAATCATATCCTGTTATTATTGAATAAAATGTATTGATGTAGGACGAATTAGACTAAGGTGTCTTCACCAAAGTTGTAACTTATTCTCTTGTCTTTAAATTAGTATAAAGTTTGTAATTTTTAAATATTGGCATTGAGAGATATGAGTTGTACAACTTTGAGTGCATGATTATTCACTAGCCAAAATTTCAAATGTACTCAGTGTGGAGTATATTGAGTATAACTTCTAGAATAATGAATCAAATTGTATAAACTATAGTTCATTAGAAATTTAAGATATAGAGGAACATTTGTTTAGAAGAATACTTTGCTCATAAGCCTCAGTTTTTATGTCAAAATAGCCATCCGAATTGATTTGAAAAAGATTGATTGGATGAAAGTGAGGGAGTATGTTGGAATGTTATGAACTGGAGTATTTTTTTTCTTGAACACGCTTTGATATTTTGATTCTATCTTGAATTTTGGATCTCCAAATGAGTTGGTTCTTGATTCAGATTAAACTAGAGACATAAGGCTACAACTTTCCTGAAGTGATAAAATTACAATTCTGGTTTTAAGAATTTCAAAATCTAATTTTAAATTGAGTTAAGAATTCTGTTGTAGCTTAAAAATAGTTTGAAATCTTTTGAGTATAACTTTTAGTATGCAGAACCAAACTTTATGATTTTGGTTCCATTAGAAACATAAGACGAGGGTGAACAATTATCTAGAAGAAAGTGTTACTTAAATATTCCATTTTCTTGATCTAAATGATCATGCAAAGTAGACCCGAAAGTTTGATTTGAAAACAAAGCTGGGCTATGTCATTAAACATGCATGTTATATGATACATTCATACTAATGTTGATTCAGTTACATGAAAAATATGGTAATATGAACTCATGTTTGATTGTGTATAGAAGGGCAAGTAGAGTGATCACTTCCAGATATTGCCAGAACTTCAAGGTAATAAGCGAAAAGGAGCGATAGTGAGTAATCGTAGAAGGTCACACCTTACTTTATTTTGCTTTTTGAATTTGATTTATGCTGATTGTATTCTAAATTCCAGACAATAATTGTCCGAGGCATTTGATGCATGTTTATATAATTAGAAGTGCTACTTGTATATTAATATGCTTGCCTACTTGCTTTGCACATGAAATGTCTTAAATGACTTTGTTTTAGTTTAAAATTGTTGAGTCCTAGTTGTGGGTAAATAGGCATGCCTAGAAGGGTCTGCAGCTGCTCCTGTGACACTTCAGTGTCAATAATTCGGTCTCTCCTGTGACACTTGGGTATTAAGACTTCGGTCTCTCCTGTGACACTTCAGTGTCGAGATTTCGGTCTCTCCTGTATAAGTCCCGTTACCCGCTTCTATAAATGGACTAGCAGTCATCTGAATTTGTATTCTGATATATGTTGATTATAACATAAATAAAATTGTGTTCTGATTCTGAAAGGTTTATACCCTCTTGTGATATTCAGTTATGTTAATTATAAAATCTGTTCTAAAATGCATTATGTTTGATTTATTGTTAAAGCAATCTTTTAATGTATGTTTATGTTGTTACATAATTCAGTATGAATACTTGTCACTTCATGTATAGATTAGTTATTATTCACGAAGCTATATGCTTAGTGTTAGGCCCCTAAGTTCAGACTGCAGGATCGTGCGAGTGTTGGCAAGCCTTGGCCAATGCTTGGCACGTAAGTCGGCATGAGGAAGGCGTGTTGACGAGGAAGTAGGTGAAGTCTTGAGAGTTGGTGAGCAAAACCCTAGGAACTTGCGAAGAAGGAGAGGGATGCGGGAAGTATCGGCGAAGATCTTAAGAGTAGGCGAGATTCGAAATGCGTGGGCACGTGTAGGCTCGCATTGGAAAAAATCTTTGACGAGACATAAAATTTGGATGTGAGGCCATGTGGATTTGGCAAACTAAGTCATGCGAGACCCGAGGGTGCGCGAAAAGGCACAAAGGCATGTAGAGTAAGGATGCAAGAAAGCATACGAGCGCGATGAGGCGCTTAAGCACTTCACTTCGGTGAGGAAGGTCGAAGGTATATGAACTGTGCGAGGTTTTATGCTAACTCAGTTTGTGACTTGTGCTTAATCATGGAGCGACGAGACTGCACCATGAGGGAGTTGGATCACAAAAGATGGACTTATTCATGGACGTGCATTGATGGACCTATGTGCAGATAGGCTATAGTGAAAACACTAAGGCAAATGTGGGCAAATAGGATCGGATTTGGTATAAATTTTGGTAGAGCATCGGACTTTGTGGAGATTGACTCGTCCCAGACTAAGGACTTGACAGACTAAGGACTTGGCTATGTTCGGATGGATGGACTATGACTAACGGACTTGTTGTGGGAAGCATTAGATCAAGCCAGTGTGCTAGTGGGCTTCGGCGAGATCACATTGCATCATCAGCAGATAAAGATCACAAGGAGATCTTGGATGATGTGGTGATAACTAGGAGTTAGAGTTACAGTAAAACTCAACATCTGAAGATAGTGGAGATCTTTACGGATAAGAATGTTAGTGTTCTAGATAAATGTAAACTCTATCTTTATGTTATCTTGTTATATTCTATCTTATCAGTTAGAGTCCTATTTGGATGGGGGTATCATCCAATTGGTTCATGAGATCTTATCTGATTGAGATAGACGTGATCTTAGGTAGTTCAGATTTAGTGGGAATCTGTGACTCTAAGCTAGGATGCCTATATATAGCTCATTCAAGCTTTGTTTTTCTTATTCATTCAGAGGGAGTGAGTTTTCAGAGAGATCATTCTTTGTATTATTTTGAGGGAAAGTATATAATGTTGGTCTTTTGACCGTGCCTCTGTGTTTTCCTTGTTGCCTATATTTTTGTTGCTTCCGCATTGTTTCTTCGATTGTGTGTGAGCTAAACATTTCGAGGGTGGGAAAAGGTTGAGTCTTACTTTAACGGATTGATTCGAAGCCTTCTTGTTCTTACCCTTGGAGGTCAAATCAAAAATTTAATTCCAAGGATTGTAGTATAAAATGCAACCTCGGGTCATCTCATTTAATTGAAACCTAATGAATTGATCTAAGCTAACTATATGCCATAAAATGCAAGCTAAGGAAAGGGGTTTTGATGTTTGTAAATCTTGGCAAAATGAAATTAATTGTAAGGAAAATTTAATAAAGAGTATTTTTTTATTTTTGGGAATAAGTAAGATAGAAACACGAATCAAATGATAATAGTATCCTCTTGAAAACGAGATGTGGCTATCATAGTTCAAAACAATTTTTTTTTACAGGAGTGAATCACTAAGTTTCAATTGGTAAACCTTAAAGAACTCTTTAAGTCCAAGGTTTTAGTCCATGAACTCCATTTCGTAAAACCTTTTTAAATACATCTTAGTGTGTGTAATGGGTTAAGTCATTGCAATAAGTCATTTTGGAATCTAGCTTCATCTTAATATCAAACACAACTAGGTAGATAAAAGAGAATTAACCAAATCACAAATAGACATATATGAGACTTTATATATTCAAATTCAAAGTTCTACATCAACAAAACCCATTAACACATTTAATGTTCAACACTTGATTAAACTCTAATCAAGAATATTCATCAACACATTACAAATCCTAAACCTAGGAATTCATAACAATGTAGCTTAACATGATTACACTACTCTCCTTTGAAGCCTGTTGAACTCTAGCCATTGCTACATCTCCAAGAGGAAAAAGGTGGCTAGCCAAGCATAGCTTCAGGAGAATTTACAATCGGAAACCCCCAAAAGCATTCATGGTAGCAGCTGTCAGTGGAGGAGTGAATGATAAAGTGGAAGAGAATGGATGAAGTTGTGTCCGATCATTTAGAGAGAGTCAAAAAGTCCTTTGTATTAAGTGTCAGCTCCCCTTTTTAACCTAAAATGGTAGGTTTTTAAAAGAAAACAGGTTTGGATCGGGTTGCACAATGGGTGAGTTTCCTAAAAATGGTTCGGGTATTCGAAGGTTCACCGCGGCGAACTTTTCCTGAAAGTTTTAACTTTATTTTTGGTTCCTTCGCCGCCGCGATAGAATTACTTTATGCCGCGGCAAACTTTTCCCGAAGGTTTTGCTTGGAATCCTTCAATCTTTGCCGCGGCGAACTTTCTGTTGCACCTGCTGACTTGTTAAATTATCCTCTTCAGCCTTCCTTGACTCTACTTCTTCTTCTTAAGTCTCTTCTTTTTGAATCTCCTACAATGACAAATGATAATTTGTAGTATCAATTGTTCTTAGTGCAATTAGTAATAATTTGTGACAATTGTACTCTCAAATTACATAAAATAAAGATAGGCACTCAAGAGTCAATCTAAGCATAAAATCAAAGAAAAGGATCCAAGAAGTGTAGTAAAGACCATGAAAATGTCACCAATTTATATAATAAACTTTGGTTGAATCAAATTCCCCCACACTTAGACCTTTGTACTCCTGGACAAAGTTTATAAAAATCAAAGAGACACAAGTGTAAAAGAAAATTTCCAACCATGCTCAAAACAATAATACGAAATTAGCAAAATTCACTTTCTTAAAAATCAATCAAAGAAGACTAAAAGAGTGCTAAGAAAATAAACATTAAAAGAATTTGATCCAAGAGATTTCACTCAAGGTTAAGTGTTTGCTCTCATCTTACTTGTGTTTAGGGATATTTTTACTCTAAATCTGCTTAATTCATTCTCTACCATAAGCTTGTTACAGTCCTATTTCTCCACTACAAGAACTATAATTTTGAAAATCAAGAGGACTTTTCAGGGTTGTAATGTGCGGAAGGCTAGATGAAATGGATGGAATGAATAAAGAAAGAAATAGTATGAATACATGCACTATAATTATGAAATGGATGTCAACAGTTAAACAATATTGATAATTTTTTAATAACACATACATATATAAATACATATATATATATATATACATATATAAATACATATATATATATGTATATATATACATATATATATATATATAATTGAAAGTGCTTGTACTTTACCTTTTTTTGTTTTTCTTTCTTTTCTTTTCTCTTCTCTTTTTTTCTCTTTTTTTCTGTTCCTTTTTAGAAGACACATTTTTTTAACTAGGAGAAAATGTAAAATAAAATATTGACACCGTATAAAGATGCGTGCATGTTCTCATAAATAACAACTCAAAGGGCTAGCAAGGGATGAGTGTTTATGGGACTGTGTTTAGGTCAAAGGGTTTAGAAAGAATGCCTCTATCATGTCATCAAAATTCTAGTTCATTAAGCTTTGATTAAGAATTGAAATAAGTTCTAGAGAGATATAAAGTAAGCAGATACACACAAGAATTAAAAATAATTAGGCCCAAATATCCTTCTAACAAGGGTAACATCTCCATGAACAGTCTCAAGTCTTAAAAACATAAAGTGCCACTTAATTAGCATGCCTTCACTTACTTTGTGTTGAAAACATTGAAAATAAAATTGGCTAAATCTGACTATTATTTAAAGAATGGTAAGTATTTTCAAAAACTCAAGAATCACTTTTAAACTTATAAATTCTTTGACAAACAAAAGCGACAAAAGTCGAATGAGGGAGAATTTTAAATTAAGGAAAATTGAAAAAAATTGGCCCTGCAACAATTTGACGCCGTGGCAAAGAGTTCGTTTGCCATGGCGAACGTGTCAAGTGATCACAGCCGTGGCGAAGAATGAAGCTCGCCATGACGAGAAATGAATTTTTGGCTACGACAAAGACACAATACACCGCGGCGAAAAATGGTAGAAACTTAATTCCACAAACACCAAGTTTAAAAATTTTTAATAGTATGCATAATTGACAAACATAAACATATATATGGCCCAAAATGGAGATGGGAAAAGCTTCCCCACACTTAAAGAACACATTGTCCTTAATGAAACATAAATCTAACAGAGGCAATAAAGGGCAAAGTGAAAGTGGAAATGACATAAAAATAAAATGAAAGGAGAAAAAGAAATTAATATATTAATGGGTGACCAAAAAGAAAATAGACTGTACAAATGTAGCTGAGTATCCCATTAATAAACGAAAACAAAAATTATAACAAAAAGAAAAGACAAAAAGGAATGCACTCAAACTAATCCCTTTTGGAATCTTCCGTGGCCATTGAAGGGTCGGCCTCTGATGTGCCAGCACCATCAAAGGAATCACTGACTGCCGGAGGAAGTGGGAAGTGGAGGTATGCAGCAAGCAGTTCATCTATCCACCGATGATACCGGTGACCTTGCTCCAATCGGCCTTCTATGCGGAGAAGGGTCTCTTACAGAGCATCCACCCGGCGAGCGCGTGACGGTAAAGAGAGTTGCTCATCCGAGACAGGGGTAGGTGAGGTAAGACCTCAGAATGGGAAGCAGCAACATCAGGAGGGGAAGTGGGCTCGGGAGGGGGTGGGGGTGAGAAGTGGAGGGATCTAAGAAGAGAAGGGAGGCAGGGTTGTTTGAGGTGCACATATTGAAACAACGTGGTTGGGTTGAAATAGTGATCAGTATCATATTCCGGGACGTTATGGGCTCGGAATATGTCAGTGATGAGATGAGGAAAGAGGATAGAATGGGTGAGTTATGTTGTGGTGATGGAATCACGAAGGGCGGAGGCGATGGCGGTAGCTATATCGATCAAGCAATCGGTCATGAGAAGATACAAATATAAAGCTTATTGTTTGGTTATGTGTGCCAAGTGAGAGGTGGGGAGGATGTTGTTGCAAACGAGGTGGATCCAAGGACAGGCCTCAGGGTGGAGGTCAAAATGCTTAAGATAGCGTTGATAAATACGAGGTTGACGCCATGCGGCACCCTTAGGACAGAGGGTACACAGGACATCGTCCCAAGGGTAGTGGTGGCGGAGGATGGTGGGTAGGTCGTAATGCTCACGGATAGTGGTGGCGGTGAACGGAGTGGGGACAATGAAATTCCGGAAATTAATTTCCAGGGTGCCATTGAGGCGGGCATAGATGTAGAAATGATGAATGAATTTGTCATTTCCTTGGTCTCTAGGGCGAACTAGTCTGGTGAGTTGAGAATTGATGATTTTCCGGACGAAAGGATTATTGTGTGGAGTTAATGGAAAGAGATGCTCTTTTAGGATTGGCCTAGCATCTATCTTCTTAGCTAATTCAGTATAGGTAGGGTCAGCTGGCTGAGAAGAAGGAGCTAAGGAATGGGATGGGTGGGAGGAGTGAGATGGTTGAGAGGATTGGGTGGAGCTGGAGGAAAGGGAAAAGTCAAAGGAGGGGGAAGAAGAGCAGTGGGATGCGTTTTTGGTTTGACTCATTGCCCTGTAGAAAACAAGAAAAATAAACACATGGATAAACAAAGTCAATTAAACATCAAAATTTAAAGCTTTGCTACGGAGAAAAATTAAAGCTTGTTCGCCGCGGCGAGCTAACCCTAATCTACCGAAACTTGAAAGAATAACGACGAAATGGAGAAGAAAACGAGATGACCACAAGCAACATGCAAGGACTGGTGAAAGGAGACAATCACGAAGGCAAGAGGTCTAGTTTTGGAGATGCCGTGGAGAACCTTGAATAGGATAGGAGAAAATGAGAGGGAAAGAAGGGAGTCAGTAGGTGAAGGAGGAGGGAGAGGTGAAATGACGAAAAAGACGAAGGGCATATGAAAGGGTAGAAGAACGTTAAGGGTAAAAGCGAAATTTCACGAGGAAACTTTAAGGGCATGAAAAATTAAGTTGTACATCGCGGTAAGGTTGCATATCGCTATTCACCGTGGCGAAAGATTGGTTCACGCCGTGGTGAAGGTACTTGAGAGCGTAGTGCCGTAGTGAAATAATTAACTCGCGCCGCGGTGAAAGTGCCACGCTATGGCGTAGAATTCCCGAAGCACAATAGAGACAAGACATGAAAAATTCTAAGGGATACTCATCTCATTTTCTAGTCTTTAACCACTTCAACACAACATGCAAATCATCACTTACACCAATTTCCTTGATCATGAGAGATGT
>JANZLX010176453.1:0-12799 GCA_025531955.1 Erythroxylum orinocense
ACATTTTGTAAGCATGTATTTCATGATGTAAATACATTATGGATTTGTATATGGAATAGTAAAATGAATTATAGATTTATGAATGGAACTGAGTTGTAAATTGTGAAGGATTATGGAATGTGAAATGGTATATGGGATATGAATGTGAATGTGATTGAGATTGGATATGATTGTGTTTTGGATTCCGGATAGGAGGTCCGAGGAATTTTGGGTTTTGGTTTGGATATATATATAGAAGTGTATTATGTTCCTTTGTAGATTTTTGGGTTATATAGAATGCAGCCGTTATGCTGCCCGATTTTGTTAAAGTGTATGTGATATGATGGATAGGATATGAGATTTTGATTAAGGATGATTATGGAATTTCTAATGAGGAATTGAAGTGCTTTGTATGAGAATGACTAAAGAATGAAAAAAAAAGAAAAAAATGTGCACGGATTTGGATTAGTTTAGATCGATAGTCTTAAGGTTTCCAACGCGATGCTTTTCTAAATATTCGTTAACCGGATGTCCGATATTCATTTCAGTTCAGTTTGAATTTGAAATTGGTTTCGATTCGATTTGATCCGATGTTTGCTTCGTTTTGATTTGCTCCGATTCTTTCACTTTAAGATTGAATTTCGTTTTTTTTCCACTTCAGATCGCTTTGTTTGCTTTCGCCTTCCATTCTTACGAATGCAAATTTTGATTTCGTTTTTGTTTTTCGGTTGGGGTTCGATTCCGAGGTCGGGTCCCAACAGTCTCACTTTCTTTCATCTGTCTTTTATCTTCACGCGTCCGTCTGACTTTTGTTTTTGCTTCTGTCTAATTATGTTTTGTCTAACTTTTATCTTCGTGCGTCTGTCTGACTTTCTTTTGGCTTCCATCTGATTATTTGGGCTTCATCAAAATCACTAATCGTGAAGTCATTTTGACTTAACATAAACCTCGTAGGAAGTTCAGGTTCAAATTTAAGCTATGTGTCTAGATGATCGAAAGTCCACTTAAGGTTACATTTTTATGTTTGCAGATGGTACAATGTCGTAGAAGAATGTCAAGTAGACACGAGTGACTTCCTCCACCATGTATGCAGAATGCATGCTATGGGGCTGCTTCACAAACAGTTTGGCTCATAAACTTAATTTTTGAGTTGTATATAGTTGATTTAATGGCTAGACCCATTCAGTTGTAATGTGATAATCAAATTGTTGTGTTGTTTAATAACAACAAAGAATATCACAGGGTCTTAGCATTTGAAGGCCAATTATTTGACTATGAATGAGTTGATACAAAAAGGTGATTTTAAGGTTTGAAGCATTTAAGGACTGAGGAATTGTAAGTTAATCCTTTAACTAAAGGACTTTGCCTACTTGTGTTTGTGATGCAAGTATACAGAATGGGTGTTTTGACGTCCTTAGACATTGTTAGTTAGGGGATCATTATGATAGCTCCATGTACATTTGCATTTTTATACATTTGATGTATTATGAAAGTATGGTCATTCATTAATAAAGATGATCATTGCTTAGCCTCAGTAATACGTGTTATCATACATTGTCATAATACGTATGAAATTCTTAAGGTTTGTTTCGATCTTAAGCATTTAAAGGACATTGGGAATATATATAGATTGACCTTAAGCCTATGTCATTTAAACGTATATAGTTTTCTACGAATGTCTATAAAGTTTGACATGACATAAGGGGATATAAGTTTTTTTTTATCTCATAAAGGTTCTCTAATGCAGTTTAACATTTAGTTAGAGAACATAAAGGTTTTCTTTGATGATGTTTATCATTCAGTGAGAGGAAAGAAGTTTTCTCTGAAGTTGTTTAGCATTTGGTGAGAGAGAACATAATTTCTTTAATGTAGTTTAGCATATGCAATTTAACATAAAGTTAGAACAATCAAGACCTACAAACAAAAATGATATAATTTAGATCATAAAGGTATCATCTTAGTTTGTTACACTCCATTTTTTTCATTTATGTTAGTGAGGTATTAGGTATATGTGATTATATAAAATTTGTGTCGCACATGACATATGTGTTTGATACTTTTCAGTATCGAAATCCTTCCAGGACAGAATGATGGACTTTCATTATCTTTGTATCAAATGTTTTGTTTTTAAACTGAGTCGACTAATACAGTAGCGTACTTAACCTAGTTTTTAAAACTGTTTTTAACTTGATTCAAAACTACAATTAAGTATTGTCCAAGGGAGAGAATGTTGGATTTTTTTTTTACTTTTTCCATAAAGTTAGACAACATTTAATTACATTTTGCAGTTTTTCAATAACTTATCGATTAATTTACATAATTTGATCCAGATAAAGATAATAAAGTAGCTCAATAAATTGTCTAAATCAGTGGGTCAAAGTCCAAGTGAAAAATGGATCCCTATCAATATAGACTAGACCCATATCACGCCTGTGATAGGAAAGCACAATATGGATGCTATATATAAACGTTAAGGTCTCCTGTAGTTGCTCATGTCATTTGCAAACATAAGGATTCTCTAACTCATTAAGAGAGCTTACATTTTGAGAAAACTATAGAAAGACATTGATCGCGTTCCGGTAAGGAGTTCCCGTGAAGACAGCAGTGGATTCGCTCTCGTTTCGGATTCGAAAAACTCTTTTGAAGTTATAAAATCGAAATCAAGTATTTTTTGCATCGATCTGGGATACGTAACTAAGGTACCATTGCGTGTTACACTCCTGCTTACCAACTCTGTACACCACCAAGTATCTTCTTTTGGAGAGACCAACAACTTCTGAATATCTTTCACATTCAAAAGAATATGCAGGAACAAGACTATTCAAATTAACCACATACAAGAAATACTCTACATGCAAAAAACCAAGGAGTTCAACTCTTGAGGAACAAGCAACTGGCAAGAGGCATGCGTAGAGTCTAGTAAATTAGCTATGAAATTGTGGTCTTTCGATTCCCACTCAAGCATTTTATCATCTAGATGGGGGCTGACAAGTGCAAGGATATGATTTATTAGTTCGAAACATGGAAAAAGGAACAATTGGTATGATGGGCATTAGACATGACAATTATATACCAAAAAAGAACCAATCAAAACAAAGTATGAACCCGGTCTCCTCTACAAGGTGCAAATCATGATTGATTTAATTAAACAAATTAAAAAATATAATCATAAACCAAAATGTTGATGATTTGAAATTTTACATTAATATTTTTCTTGAATTGTCAACCACAAGTTGTCTACATGTTTAACCTCTAACATTATTCATATAGTAGATAAAAAGAACTCAACACTTGAGAGGATAAGACAAGAGTGCTAACTCAATTTTTCCTATTCATGGAGAAAGTCAAACGAGTTTCTTTCGTATTGAAATTAAAATTTCTAACTATAATTAAAGTTGAACTCTAATTATAATTATAATTTAATCTTAATAAAATCTAATATCTTATATTTGATCTCTAAAATTTTGAAAATTCACAATTAAGTTCAATTTAATTGAAATTATTTTTTCTCTTTTTAAATTTTTTTATATTTGCAATATTATGCAATAGTACTGGTCAATAACAGGTACCATTTTAGGTAAAATTTTAAAATTATAACAAAATCTCTAAATTTTTTTAAATTGTAAAATAGTTCATCAATATATTTTTCTATATAATTTTAATTTTATATCAACTATGTTTCCAAAAATTGTAATAATGTAAATTTGAGATAACCACTGTCTCTTTATTTCTATTAATATTACTTTTTACTTATTTCATATATAAACCGTATCCACAATTAATATAAGAAAAAGATTATTTAATTGTTAAAAATGCTTTATGACCTGCATGTTATTTCTCTCTATTATTTTTCTGTTTTGAATAAATCCTAGTCAATAATCTGTTGCTATTTTTTAGGAGTTGTTAATTCTACTAGTGATTTGTGCTTATCACAATATTTACGGATGTTCTGTTATTTCCATCTCTATATATGTAAAGCTTATTTAGTTAAATAAATGTAATTTTCTTCTGCTACTATTCTTCCTTCTTGTCTTCGTATTACTTACCTAAAAAACCAACAATTGGTATCAGAGTTGTATTCTTGAGGGACCTAGAGGAGAAAAAATTTGAGTGCTTTCAAGTGAGTTGAGTGCCACCAAACACCACACTTCAACACCAGAATGTCAAGCATGGAAGGAGATTCAAGTTTCTCAGCAACGGCACCACCAGTCTTCAATGGTGAAAATTATCAAATTTGGGCGGTACGAATGGAAGCCTATCTAGAGGCTTTGGATTTATAGGAGGTAGTTGAAGAGGACTACGAAGTTCCTGCCCTACCTGGAAATCCAACAATGGCTCAAATTAAGAATAACAAGGATAGAACAATCATAAAAGCTAAGGCAAAGGCGTGCCTCTTTACTGCAGTTTCAGCAATAGTTTTCACTCAAATCATGTCTCTAAAGTCAACCAAAGCCATATGGGATTATCTCAAAATAGAGTATGAAGGAGATGTTCGAATCAAAGGCATGCAGGTGCTGAATCTCATTAGGGATTTTGAATTGCAGAAGATGAAGGAGTCAGAAACCATCAAAGAGTACTCTGAAAGGCTTTTGAGAATAGCAAATAGAGTAAGATTGCTTGGTTCTGAATTTAATGACTCTCGTATTGTTGAAAAAATTCTGGTCACTATACCTGAAAGATTTGAAGCTACCATAACCACGTTGGAAAACACCAAGGATCTATCCAAGATCACCTTGGCAGAATTGTTAAATTCCTTGCAGGCACAAGAACAATGAAGGGTTATGAGAGAAGAAGGCTTTGTTGAGGAAGCCTTGCGTGCTAAACATGAAGACGGTGAGAGAAACAAACAGAAGAAGAACAAGAAGAATCAGCAAACAAACGGAGAAGGGGTTGTTAGCAATAAAAGCAAAGCAGGAAGCTCAAAGCGTAAGTATCCTCCTTGCAAGCATTGCAACAAGACAGGTCATCCTCCGTTCAAGTGCTGGAGAAGGCCTGACGCTAAGTGCACTAAGTGCAGTCAACTTGGGCATGAAGCTGTCATTTGCAAGAACCAAACCCAACAACAAGAAGCAGATGCTCAAATTGCTAATGAAGAGGAGGAAGATCAACTCTCTGTTGCAACTTGTTTTTCCAGCAATGTTTCAAGTGAATCTTGGCTGATTGATAGTGGCTGCACCAACCACATGACTCATGACAAGGAACTCTTCTTGGAATTGAAGCCTTCTAAAATTTCAAAGGTCAAGATAGGTCATGGTCGTTATATTCTAGCAAAAGGCATAGGAACCATTGCCATTGAAACATATTCAGGTACTAAAATAATTTCTGATGTGTTATATGTACCTGACCTAGACCAAAACTTGTTAAGTGTTAGACAGTTGCTAGAAAAAGGGTTCAAGGTGTTTTTTGAAGATAATCACTGCTTGATCAAGGATGCTACAGCTCAAGATTTGTTTAAAGTAAAAATGAGAGGCAAAAGTTTCTCACTAGATCTAGCCAAGGAGGAGCAGGCTGTTTTTTCAGCAAAAGAAAATGTTGCTGAGCTATGGCATAAGAGGCTTGGCCATTATCACTATCAAGGACTTCTCAAAATGAAAAAATCTGAAATGGTAAGAGACTTACCTAATTTTGAAGTAATTTCTATAGATTGTCATGCTTGTCAATATGGAAAGCAGAGCAGACTTCCATTTCCAACAGCCACTTGGAGAGCCACAAAGAAGTTGCAGCTGATTCATACTGATGTAGGAGGGCCTCAAAGAACTCCTTCCCTTAAAAGTAGTCGTTATTACATTATTTTCGTAGATGATCTAACCCTAATGTGCTGGATTTATTTTCTAAAATTCAAATCAGAGGTTGGGAGCATTTTTTGGAAGTTCAAACCGAAGGTGGAAAATGAAAGCGGCTATAAAATTCAGACTTTAAGGTCTGATAATGGCAAGGAGTATACTTCACATCAGTTCAACTTATTTTGTGAGGAAGCAGGAATTGAATGTCAACTACGGCTCCTTATACTCCAGAACAAAATGGAGTCAGTGAGAGAAGAAATAGATTTATTATTGAAATGGCCAGATGCATGTTGCATGAAAAGAATTTGCCAAAGAAATTTTGGGCAGATGCAGCAAATACAGTAGTGTTCCTACAAAATAGACTTCCCACAAAGGCAGTGAAAAATAAAACTCCTTTTGAAGCATGGTATGGATACAAACCTCTAATGAATTTTCTTAAAGTATTTGGTTGTCTTTGTTTTACCCATGTTCCACAGGTCAAACGAGATAAACTAGACAAAAAGGCTGCTGCAGGAATTTTCATTGGATATAGTACAGTTTCAAAGGCTTACAAAGTTTTTCAGCCTGAAACTGAAACTATAATTATTAGTAGAGATGTGCACTTCATGGAAAATGAAGAGTGGGATTGGGAAGACTCAAAAAGTTCCATGCCAAGGACAAGCTCATGGCCAGATGAAAGGGAAGATGATCCACCAATTAGAGGTACTAGACTGATCTCTGAAATATACCATAGATGCAATGTCGCAATATGCGAACCTGCTAATCACGAAGAAGCTCTCAAAGACCCCAGATGGAAGAATGCAATGAAGGAGGAGCTATTTATGATCGAGAAAAACAAAACTTGGGAGCTTGTTGATAAACCCCAAGGCAGAAAGGTAATTCGGGTGAAATGGGTATTTAGACCAAGTTAAATGCTTATGGTTCAATCAATAAGCATAAAGTTAGGCTTGTAGTTAAGGGGTATGCACAGATTTTTGGTGTTGATTATTCTGAAACATTTGCACCAGTTGCTAGACTTGATACAATCAGTTTACTTCTTGCTATTTTCGCTCAACTTGGTTGGAAAGTGCACCAAATGGATGTCAAATCAGCATTCCTTAATGGAATACTTGAAGAAGAAATTTATGTTGAGTAACCCGAAGATTTTGTTGTGGAAGGCAAAGAAGAAAAAGTTTATCGATTACACAAAGCTCTTTATGGCCTAAAACAAGCTCCAAGAGCTTGGTATAGTCAAATAGATGATTATTTGCTTAGTCTTGGTTTTAAAAGAAGTCTTTCAGAATCCACACTTTATGTTAAACACATTAGCAATGACATTCTTATTGTTTCTCTTTATGTGGATGATCTTTTGATTACAGGAAGCAGTACAAAGCTTATTGATGAGTTTAAACTATATATGATGCAGGCTTTTGAAATGACTGATCTTGGTTTGATGACATATTTCCTTGGAATGGAGATCAATCAAGGAAAGGAGCAGGTTTTCATTTGCTAAAAGAAGTATGCAAAGGAGATTCTAAAAAAATTTAGAATGGAAGATTGCAAAGAGATGAATACACCCATGAACCAAAAGGAGAAACTAAGCAAGGATGATGGCGCTGGAAAAGTGGAGGAAACGTATTTCAGAAGTCTCATTGGGTGTTTAATGTATCTTACAGCAACAAGGCCTGATATATTGTATGTTGTAGGTGTTTTGTCAAGGTTTATGCATTGTCCTAGTGAAATGCATTTAAAGGCAGCAAAAAGAGTTGTTAGGTACATCAAAGGAACCATCAATTATGGAGTCAAATTTCAGAAAAGTGAAAAATGAAGTTGTTAGGATACTCTGATAGTGATCGGGGTGGTTCTTTGGATGATATGAAGAGTACTTCTGGATTCTGTTTTAGTCTTGGATCAGGAATTTTCTCATGGTGTTCAAAAAACCAGGATATTGTGGCTCAATCAACTGCAGAAGCAGAATTTGTGACAGCAACAGCAGCAGTAAACCAAGTTTTGTGACTGAGAAAAATCTTGGTTGATTTGCATATGGAGCAGACCAAAGGTACTGAAGTTTTTGTGGACAACCAGGCTGCAATTGCAATCTCTCACAATCCTGTGTTCCACAGGAAAACTAAGCATTTCAAGATCAAGCTATTCTTCTTGAGAGAGGTGCAAAAGGATGGAGATATAATTCTTGTCTACTACAAGACCGAAGAACAGCTGGTTGATATATTTACAAAGCCTTTGTCAATCAGCAAATTTAAGCTTATTAAAGAAAAACTTGGAGTTTACAGTTCTTAAAGCAAGGAGGAGTGTTAAAAATGCTTTATGACCTGCATGTTATTTCTCTCTGTTATTTTATGTTTTGAATAAATCCTAGTCAATACTTTTTTGCTATTTTTTAGGAGTTGTTAGTTCTATTAGTGATTTATGCTTATCACAATATTTATGGATGTTTTGTTATTTCTATCTCTATATACGTAAAGCTTATTCAGTCAAATAAATGTGATTTTCTTCTGCCGCTATTCTTCCTTCTTGTCTTCGTATTATATTTCTAAAAAACCAACACCATGAATTGGCTGAGCAAATTGACAATAAAAACACTATCAAGCTAAGTAATAGTTAAATAAATCAACTTACCTATCAAACGTCGATACTGTCCAAGATCACTGAGCAACTACCCTCAGCTTCAGCAAGTTTATGGTTTGTTGAAGTGGAAACATCATAAGCTTGCTACCAAGCATTCTAACCTCTTTTAAAATGTCCATTGTACACTTCTTTGGGAAGGAAGATTCTTGTAGGCGATCGAGTTGCTTCAAGCCCAAGAAAGTACTTGAGCTTGCCTAAATCTTTGATGTCAAATTGCTTACGAAGGCATTCCTTCATTTTCTTTATCTAATTATCATTGTTTCTTACAATAATAATGTCAGCAACATAGGCTAGCAAGGCAAGAAAGCCATTGTTAAATCTCATAGTGAACAACGAATAATTGCATTTAGACTATTGGAAACCATAGCGTAAGAGAGTTTAACAAAATTTTTCAAACCATCAGCAAGGTGCCTGTTTGAGCCCGTAAAGTGATTTTCAAAGTTTGCAGGCTCGAGAATCTCCAGGTATGACAAAAGTTTCCAGACTCGAGAATTTACTAGTGTTGTCACACCTGGAGGCTTGTACCATGTAAATTACCTCTTGAAGATCTCTTTGCATAAAGGCATTATTGACATCCAGTTCGTCGAGGTCCAAATTTTTAGTTACAGCTACAAATAAAAGACATTGAACAGTAGTCAGTTTCACTACTGGTGCAAAAATTTCTTTATAGTCGATATCCTCTATTTGACTAAACCCTTTAGCAACCAAACGAGCCTTGTAGTGTTCAATGCTATCATCTACCTTGCGTTTACTCTTAAAAACCCATTTTACTCTAGTAACTTTCTTTCCTATAGGAAGTTTTTTAAGCGTCCAAGTTTAAGGCTTTAATCTCTTGTTTCATGGAATTTTGCGAATTAGGATCTTGATCTGCATGTTCTAAGTTTTGAGGCTTGGTTTGCTCTACTAAAGCTGTAAGATAGCTTTTGTGAGCCGAGCTAAAATTCGAATAACCAAGATTTTGAGCCAAAGGATATGGCTTACCTAGAGCGACTTGATTGACCAATTTTAGGGACCATTATACTTCAGTCATATTTGTCACATAGTCTTAAAGATAGGGTGGTGGATGTCTCTCTCGTTGTGGTCTTCCTTATTGATTTACCAAATGTTTTACTAGATCATTTGGCGGAGCTGGCTATGAAACCACTGAAGTTGGGGATGCCTCATCGTTTTCGATTTCCTGAGAGTGACTTGATCATCCATTGAGAAACAATTTTCTTGCAACTCAAGGTTTGATATTGAAATGCTACCAGAATTTGGAATCGATGGACGAACGAAGTCCACATCATTATTTTCAGTCCTGCAAAGAAATTCATTTTCGAGAAACACGACATCTTTATAAACAAAAATTTTGTTAGTTTCTGGATCAAAAACCTTGTAACCTTTTTGCCCCCATTGGATATCTAACAAAGATGCAAGGTTTAGAGCAAGTTTCAAGTTTGTCTTTAATTTTTGGTTTGTGGTGCAAATAACAAATGCATCCAAGCACTCAGTAAATGTTTAATTGAAGGTAATTTTCCAATTAGAATTTCGAAAGGGATTTTACCATTCAATTTTCTGGATGGCATGAGATTCACTAGGTATGCCACTGTTAAAATGCACTCAGCCCAAAATTTTAGTGGAAGATTTGTTTGAAAACGAAAAGCTTGAGCTATCTTAAGTAAATGTTGATGCTTCCTTTCCATAATGCCATTTTATTGTGCCGTATAAGTACACAAAGTTTGTACAAGGATTATGTTACATTGAAAAAGTTCCAACATTGATCCCACAACAAGTTCTGGTGCAATATCAGGTCGTACCTGCAAAATATTTTTCTAAAATTGATTTTTTTTCATCGCATGAAATACAACAAATTGTGAGACAACATCATATTTAGATCATAGTAAATAGACCCAAGTGCTCCTGTTGTAGTGATCATCAACTATCGCCGGGAAGTAATAACATCTAGAATTAGATGCAGTCTTATATGGTCACCAAATATCCAAGTGAACTGGATCAAATGGATTACTTGAAATATTAGAAATCATAGGAAAAGGTTTTCTTGCTTACTTAGCTCTAAAGCAAGACTTAGAATGTTTATTTATTTTATCGATATGCATATCAGAAGGTTGCAAAATCGAAGACAATTTTCCAAAAGAAACATGTCTAAGGCGTCTATGCCAAATAATACTAGAACAATCTAATCTCAAACTAGCAGCAACATGTTCGCTAGTATTCTAAAAATAGTAAAGTCCATCTTGGCATTCACCCCTGCCAATCGTCATCCTCGACTCAAAGTCCTAAAGGATATAATAATTAGCTAGGAAAAAATTGTTAGTGAACATCTTTAATCACGAGTTAATTTGCTCGCATATAAAATTCTGCAATTAAAGGATGGAACACATAAAACACTCTTCAGTTTTATGTTTGAAGATAAAGCAAGTTCTCCTTGAGAGTCAATCTCCAAACGAATTCCATTTGGGTGTCGCAGGTGAAAAATCTCTAATAACCTCAGTGTTTGAGAGGCAATTTTGATTAAAAATCACATGTTCTGATGTTCCACTATCAATAATCCAATTTAAATAATCAATAGTTGCCTTACCAGTGAAATTTGTTGTACTTTCATATTTCTTAAGCAGAGACATCAAGTAGTCATATTGCTCCTGACTCATGTACAGACCATTTTCTAGGTCTCCTCCATTGCTTATTGACACTTGATTGACCAAAAGGGCTTGATTTGGTGTTGCCCTTTTTATTTTCAGCCTTCTTTTAGTTCCCTTTCCACCAATCAGGATAACCTTTACACTTAAAGTAATCATCATATGGATGTCAGATTTTTCCACAGTATGTGTAAAGCATGTTGGCTCGTTTAGGGTCCTTGATCTGCTGTCCTGCATGAGTAAATGTTGTTGCAAAGGCCGCTGCCTCAAGGGCCCTAGCAATAGCAACTTTCAATTCCTTTTCTTTTTTACTAACTAACGCATAGGCTTTGTTGATGCTTGGTAAGGTTCTATGTTCAATATATGTGACCTAATGACACTAAAGTGATCCATTAGTCCCATAAGAAAATTATGAAGTTTCTCACCTTCACGTTCTGCCAACAGTTCCTTAGCTGCATCACACGTACACTATGGGATACTTAAATAGTTTGCAAGTTCATCCCATAAAGCTTTCAACTTAGTGTTATAGGCAATTACAAAAAGATCTTGTTGCATCAAGGCCAATTTACACCTTAACTCATAAATCCAAGGACTAGTCACAAATCTCTCCTAGAGATCGTCCCAAATCTCCTTGGTGGAATTTGCATATGAAACGCTAGAGACGAGATCAACAAGTGAATTAAAATTCTAAGATATCACCATGGAGTTACACTTGTGTCAAGCTTGTAGAAGGGCATTGATCAGTTTGATGATGGTTCCATCTATAAATCCAAGCTTGCTTTTGTCTCGAAGCGCCACCTTCATGGCCTGTCTCTAAGTTCTATAGTTTTCTTCATTAAGGAGACAATTGACTAAGGTAGCACCTGGATGATCAGATGAATTAAGATAGTATGGGGGAGAGGAATCGGTCCCTAGCGGATTGGAAAGACTGTTATGCTGACAGTATTTTTCCCGTCTATCGTAAGTAGCTTTATCATCGGTCGGTTGCTCTAGGATTTAGGTCGAAGCTATCAAAACCTGCTTTGATACCATTATAAGAAAGAGTTTTGGAGACAATCAAGTACTCGGATTTATTAGCTCATCAGCCAATATGTACACATACATAGGTTAGCTTATAAAGGAAGTTAAGCTTAGTTAGAAAAATCTATTCTTAGAAGTTAGGCTTACATCCCATGACATAAACAATTAGCATAGGCAGGAGACCGAATTAGAAAGGGAAGAAATCACAACAATATCACAACCATATATACATCAAGATGTTAACTTCCAACAATTATAACTAATGAAAAATAACTGGAAAATTTGTATTAAAGGATGAGAACTAATGTGTCCACTTACAATGTGTTCCATTAATTTTAAAGCACTATTAAACAAACATGAACAAAAAACAAACTCAGTTCTATCGGAAATCTATCTTAATCAGAATTCTGTTAGGATCCAAAATCCTAACAAGCTCTAATCCAGTAATCAATAACAACACAAGAAACTTAAGCAGGGAACCAATAAGAAAAACAGAAAAGAAGAGGGAATGAAGAGAAATTTAGTGTATTCGGTGTATTGATATGCTAAGCTTCGAGGGCTAGCTAACCTCTTCAATACATAGTTTTCAAAACCAATTCGTTGTGATGATTCCCGCCCGTCCCCACACAACTTCTTTTATTCCCTTTTTTTAACTAACTACCCAACTTAGCATCATATATTTCCTCAATATCCCTACACACTCTCCAAATTACCCATCTGCCCAAACCTTCTCTTCCTACTATACTGCTGATTATA
>JANZLX010176469.1:0-12799 GCA_025531955.1 Erythroxylum orinocense
ATTGGCCGGTACCAACCGATATTTTTGGCCAATACCGAGGATGGGATCCGTACCGTTATCCTATCGGTACGGTACCTTCCGGCTGGTACCAGCCGATATGGAACGGATCCTATAACGTTGATTCACATATCCATTTCTCCAAAATTTTCTACTCTCATCACATACACATTTTCATTGATCTTTCAACTCCAAAAACTAGTTTAACACTATCTCATAACATTTCGGTCACCAAATCCAAAGAAAATCAACATGTACGACATACTTAAAAACTCCTCACTCATTTTCCAGCAAATATGAATATCATTGTTCTTAACCATTTAGCAGTGAGTTAATGATGCGTGCTTCATTTCATACAAAAATACATAATCATAACAAGCTTACTTGTTTGAAGCTCTAACAACTGTAAAAATCACGTAACCCTAATCCCTCATACAAACAAGTACATCAACTTGAAAGTTGACAAGGGGGTTCGGTTTTTCTTGTGATAGAAGAAAAAAATAACAAAGAGGAAGTGGTAGAGGGTAAAACAAAACAAGATTTTTATCTATTAGAGATTTGATGAAAAAATCTGTGTTAAAGATAAACTTGAGAAAGAAACTTTGAGAGAGATAAAGACAAGTACCGTAACTTGTCTTTCAAGGTTAATAAAGCTTAGCTTTAAAGCTTGGACACCTGTCTATTTCTTAACCACTTATCCACTTCCCTTTATTAAAACTCACTTAAGTATAATTTATACCTAATTTTATGACTTAATAAAACCACTGAAATCGCAAGTTATAACCCATTAAATCACTTCCAGGTTTTTCCATAAAAACATCATTTCGGGTCAACTTTGCATGTTCTTTCTGACCCCGATACTGAAATCATTTTGCAACACTTTCTTCTAGAAACATGTTCTCCTATGTCTTATGTTTCCATTGACACCAAAATCATCTAATTTGGTTTAGAGATTTGAAAGATATACTTTAAATACTTTCAGACTACTCTTATCCAAAACAATATACTATGCACATCTTCCATCCAGAATTTAAACATCTTAGAGACCGATTCAAAATTTGACTTCTTCAGATGATTTGTATCCCTATGCCTTTAGTTTACTCAAAATTAAAATTCATCTCATTTGAAATCCTAAAGGTCCATACATAGTTAAAATACCAAAGTATGTTCAGTAAAACAACACCAGTTCACTATTCCAACCAATTCCCTCACTTTCGTTCAATCAATATTTTTGGATTGGTAGAAAAATGTCTTATGAATCCAATGGTTCAAGAATCAAGTCATTTGGATGTCTAGAGAGGAAGTTATGGTCGAAAGAAGCAAGACTGTTTAGTAAAAAGGAAAAACTCAAATGCATGATGTTGCTTAAGCACGAAAGTGCAAACTGCCATTTTTCACCAAAGTCTCCTCATGCTTATACACAACGGTGCAAATCCATTTAACTTAAAAAGCCTAAAGCACGAAGGTGCAAATTTCCTAACTCCAAAATTCACCGTCATGCATAGATTTCCATTTTGAATCATAAAAGTCACCGTCATGCATTTTCTCCTCCTTCTCCACTATGCTTCTTCTTCCTCGAGTCTTCAATTTTTTTCTTTTCCAACTTAAATTCCTCTAGCTTATTGATAATGCATTTCATTACTCCATTCACTTTTTAAACAAAGTAGAATCAAACTTATACTCCAAGGCCTAAAAATCCGAAACTCATATTTTCTACCTCTCTCTACTGTATTTTTTTCCATTTCTTCATTTTCATTTTCTATATCTGCCCACTAATCTTTCCATTCCTATTCACATATTCAGTCTTTCTATACCCATGACAACCTCTAAACATATCAAATGCAAACCTATATAATAATTGGTCAAAACTGAAAACTTCTCGTAAGCTTTCCCTCACTACTGTGTTTTCATCACTTTTGTTTTCAACCTCATCATTTTCAACAGCACTCACATTATATCCTACACTTTCCGTTGTAACGCTTTTCCTATATCACAGTATCCAGAAACTTTTCCTTAGCTCTAAACTCATTTAACATCACTTTTAAACATGCATGCAGTACACGACAAAGCAATAAAGTAACATAATTGTCAATATTTTCTGCAATTTGGTAATTCACCAATCTTTCATCTAGCTCCTTCCTCAAGTTTATTCACTGAAACTCTACTGTCATACTTCTCATGCAGTGGACAGTCCTCGACATTAAGCCTCCAAAGTCAACATTGTGCATTTTCATTATAAATCCAAAAATCACCGTCATGTTTATGCACGACAGTGCATTTCCACTTTGACTTCCAAAGCACGATGGTGCATTTCTTCTTTTTCATTTTTACTGAATCTCATACTTCAAATCTCCATAACTTTTGATCTGAACTCCATAAATTACAAAATTTGTATCAATGGAAAGCTAAAAGAAATATATACAACTTTCATGGAGACAATTTTGTAAAAATATTCCTAGATCTATATAGTTTAATTCAGGAAATCTCACAGTAGTGCTAACTTTTCTAGCTTCTCTTCTTCATTCCACTGATGTAAATTTTTATCAATCACTATCCAAAATCCATTTAATTTAGTTATAGACCATTTTAAATTCTCAATCCACCATCTAAAATTATTTAACATCGAATCCACTAATTTTCAACTTATCCCATTACAATTCAATTATACCCGGAATGTCAATGAGTGCATGTATAATTACTTTCATGTGTGCAAAAATTCAAATCCATATACATATATGTTGACAAAAATGCAAATTTTTCTGAGCATGAAATGCAAATTTTCCTAACTCTCACATTGCTATTTGCTTTATTTCAAAAATCTTAGGTTCTAACCCTTAATATGGGAACGGGATGTTACAACAATCGTGGCACAACAGGCCACGATTGTGACAAAAGTACTAGAGTTAGCCCACGATTGTGACAAAAGCCTATGACATGGCCCACGATAGTGACAAAAGGCTTGGATATGGTCCACGATCGTGACATGCAAGGTCATGATCGAGAACTGTATCGGGCAGAAGTGCAGACACTAAAAAACGTCAAGTTTTGGGGGATTGTTCAGATCTTTTCAACTCCGAAAAACCCTAAGGTTACCCAAAACATAAAAGAGTATAAAAAGAACATTACGAGGAAGAAAAGCAGCTTTTACATCAACCACTTTTGAGAGAAACCCTAGAGAGAATTATCAAGAGATAGAGAAAGAGAAGAAGAAGGAGAGAAGAGGAGAAGGAGCTGACTCGACGTACTTCTTAGATTAGGAGTTTCCTGACGTTGTAACTTCCTGTCATTCGTTCAATTTCGCATTTCCTATTATTTTCAATTTTATTATTGTCTAGAATTGGAATGATAGTTGATGATAAGTTTTGTGGATGTTGATGATGTTCTAAACTCACTTTCGGGGTTTTATCTTTGATTTAATGAAATTTGATTGTTTACATTTTACTGGATTTATTTTGATTTAATTTCTACAATTACATACTTCAGTGATAAAACTAAGAGGGTGAATCAAATGAAAAATAATTAAATTGGGCTAACGAGAGTTAGGTGATTTAATTTAACAAGAATTAAATCAAATCGCTAAATTGTACGAAGAGAGATCTTGCATAGGTTTCTGATAGTTCATTAGGCAACTTCAGATCTAATTAAAGTTTTGGATAGTTTGTTAATTGAGAAATTGCAACTTCCATAATCTGATTAGGGTTTATAAATAAGGGTTAATAATTATAACTCGAGAGAGAATAATCAACCCTAGGAGCATCTAGAATTAATAATCCAGTAATTCATAATCGATTAGGTTACCTTTAAAATAGGTAAAATTCCCTTTCTCTCATTTGGTAGTTCCTTATGTTGATCCATGAATGTGCATTGAAATTGCTAAATTACTAATATTTTCATGGTTGATTCTTGAATTGAATTGCTTGATTCAATTACATTCTTGTTTTAGTTTTATGATATTTGAATTTCTGCGATTTGTTTTGGGCTTAGATTTTAGGATTAGACTATCCCTACTCGTGGGATTGAAATCTTAAGTATTATGCGAATGACCCGTGTGTTTGCAGATTATCGAGGTTAATTAATTAAAACTTACATATATCGAGATAACCACGATCAAGTTTTTGAAACCGTTTCTGGGGAAGTTATGAGTTTAGTTCTTTAGTCTAAGGTTTTTTCACTATCTTTTTTTTAAATAGAGAAAAAGTTTGGGCGTAAAGTAGAGACATAGTAAGACATTTTAGAATGAGAAATGAGACATCTGAAGAGCTAGATGCCAAAAAGAAATGAAATAACAATGATGGAAGATAGATATTATAGGGACAAAGAACTTTTGCGATTTACAATGAGACACAGTATGGTTGGGGAAGTAATGATCCTAATTAGAACATGTACACTCCGGGGTGATAGAACCACTTAAATTTTTATTGGCCCAATAATGTAAGAACTCACTTAGGACATCAAGACCTATCAAATTTTCAGCAAGATGAGTCCAATTCATAGGATTCTAAATTGTACAAGATCTTGGATAAGCTCACAGATATGGAAAGAAGTAGAAGAGACTAAAAAAGCAATTTGATCAAGTAACGGAAAATCATGCTGCTTCTATTCGCAACTTAGAGATTCGAGTGAGACAACTTTCCCATAAATTTTTAAGAGAAGTCTTGAAGAGAATAGGGAGAGCCATAAAGATTAGCGATCAACCAAATTGAACCCATATTGAAGACCAAGAGACGAAGAAAGAGGATGAAGAAAAGAATGCCAACTTTCCGTATTATTCAAGAGTTCTTGATTTACGATGTGTGAACATCAAACAATCTTTGGTAGATATCCATGAAATTAACTTTATCCTTCATATTAATGATAACCAAGTTACATTCAACATGAATGATGTATTAAAGAATTCAGCATAATTGATATGTTTGAATCTTTTAAAAAGTAAAAGGATGAAGAACAAATGAAAACAGACATCGAATATGAAGAAGCTATGAAATTCTCTGTCCATAAAGTGGAAGAAGTAGAGGAGATGAAGGCGATTAAGGAAGAAAGAGAACAACTCACCTTCTTATAGGACAAACTGTTGGATTCGATGGAAGATTTAGGGAGTTTTGTTAGTCCCTATTTTGTTGACAGTTTATTACTGAAAAGGACATTAATAAAATTAATTGGTTTTCTCAACTTTATCAATATTGTCTTTATAATCATTTTGCAAGTTGTAGCTTACTTACATATTACAAAACTAATGTTGAACGAACAGGGTGGAAGTAAGCCTCTCATAATTGATCCCAACTGAGTTTCCAATGATATATGGCTAAGTTAATGTCCATAAATTAGCATGTTTAGTAATGAGATTTAAATTGTTGCATAGTTAGATTTAATTTAATTTTCAAAAATAAGTTTTTAATGATTTGGAATGTTTTGAGTGCTAACTCTCTTTCTCTTTTAAAGCGATTTGGTCTCCGCCTCTGACACGTCACCACCTCAGTCACCTTGATGAGTTTGTGTTCTAACCCTTTTTGTTCATTTTTTATAGTATTTTCTTCTTATATTTTTTTTTGTATATTGTGTTTTATTTCCCCTTGGTGCATTTGTGTAACCTTTGTCACATTGAGGACAATGTGTTGTTCAAATATAGGGAGGGTTATGTGTTTTTTACCTTGAGTGTGAATTTTGGATATTGTATAATAGTTTGTTTAGGTTGTATGTGTCAATTGTGTGAATGCATCAATGGCTAGGACTTAACGGGAAGATTTAGCCATAAACATAGTCTTTTAAGTTGCAAAGATTTATTAGCTTGTGAAATTAGTGACCTAAGTTACTTAGGGCTAAATATGTTGGTTAATTAGGATATGATGTTAGTCTATTCACCTTAGGAATTTGCCATACTCATTTATAATTTTAGGCCAAACAAATAAGTGACATTATTAGTACATTTTCATGATAATGATTAGCTAAAGCAATAAAGTAGGTAAAATTTTGTGTTAAAAAAATTTGTATAATTTTAACTAAAATATCTATTCCGTTGGCCTTTGAGGTATGAATAGAGCTAGTAGCTAGTTGAGAATGTGATGTAACTAAGTAACCGAATCGACACGCATCACAAACATGTGCCTTCGTGTAAAAAGACCATAATGGCTTTCCAACCAAGCAGCTTAATAGCAACATGACTTAGTTGAGTAACCAGATCGACATTCATCATAAATGTTTGCCTCCACCTAAAAGACTAGGTTCAAGTCCTTAAAGAAAAATCAACAAAAAGAATGTTTTTAAATAAAAAACTATCAAACTTGTTAGTAGCTTGATTTTTCCTAAAAAACTACTAAGGAATAGCTACACTTTTGTTTTAACTAAATGATTATCAATGTGTGTGTGCAACTGATAGGGGTGAATAGACTTAACACTAAAATTTTGATTAGTTTGTATATTTAGTCTAAGATGTTTAGATGTATATTTCTCTTATTAATAAGTTAAAACGACTTAAAGGATTATGTTTAGAATGACCTAAAGGATTATGTTTATAGTTAAATTTGTTTCACGAAGTTGAAGTCATTGTCTCATTGTTGCATATGTGTTGTGAGATTTGTGTGTTCGTTATTTTGTTTGCTTGAGGATAAGAAAATTTTAAGTGTGGGGATGTTCATAAGTGTGAATTACTTCGTGTTTTAGAGTTTAGTTTGATATGTATTTAATTGTTAATTCAATCGTTTAGTATGTGTTTAAGTTAGAATTGTGTTAGTTTGTTAATTATTTATGTTTTAAGTGTTTTATAGGTTAGTACAAGTCTTTGGGATTAATTATTATGTTTTTTAGGTACCTTGATGTATTTGTTAGTGTTTCAAGGTCAACATCAAAGAATGGAGAAGTTTTAAAGACATTTGGGCCGAAACAACGGTCCATGATCATGGCACAACAGGCCATGATTGTGACAAAAACACTAGAGTTGGCCCCCAATCATGGCACATATGCCACGATTGTGACAAAATCCCAGACCATGGCCTATGATTGTGGCAAGCATGCCATGATCATGACAGAAGGCTAGGATGTGGCCCACGATCGTCGCATACAAGGCCACGATCATGGCCTGCATCGGGCAGATGTGCAGACACTTAAAAACGTCAAGTTTTGAGAGATTTTTTGGACCTTTTTAACCCCAAAAAGATCATAGGGTTACCCAAAATGTAAAAGATTATAAAAAGACGATTAAAAGGAAGAAAAGTAGCTTTTACATCAGCCGCTTTTACATCAGCCACTTTTGAGAGAAACCCTAGAGAGAATTATCGAGAGATAGAGAATGAGAACAAGCAAGAGAGAAGAGAAGAAGGAGTCGACTCGACGTACTTCCCAGATCAGGAGTTTCCCAATGTCGCTGCCTCCCTTCGTCCGTTCAATTTCGTATTTCTTGTTATTTTCAATTTTATTATTGTATAGAATTGGAATAATTGTTGAAGATAGGTTTTATGGACGTTGATGATGTTCTAAACTCACCTTTGGGGTTTTATCTTTGATTTAATGAAATTTGATTATTTACGTTTTACTGTATCTATTTTGATTTAATTTCTGCAATTGTATAATTCAATGGTAAACTGAGAGGTGAATCAAATGAAAATAATTAAATTGGACTAAAGAGAATTAGGTGATTTAATAGAACAAGAATTAAATCAAATCGGTAAATTATGAAAAGAGAGATCTTGCATAGGGTTTTGATAGTTTATTAGACAAATTCTTATCTAATTAGGGTTTTGGATAAGTTGCTGATTGAGAAATTGTAACTTACATAATCTGATTAGGGTTTATAAATTAGGGTTAATGATTATAATTCGGGAGAGAGTAATCAACCCTAGGATCATCTAGAACCAATAATCCAGCAATTCATAATTGATTAAATTAGTATTAAAGATAGGTAAATTTCCCTTTCTCTCAATTGGTAGTTCCTTAGGTTGATTCTTGAGTGTGTGTTGCAATTGCTAAATTGTTAATATTTTCGTGATTGATTCCTAAATTGAATTGCTTGATTGAATTGCATTCTTGTTTTAGTTTCGTGACATTTGAAGTTCTATGATTTGTTTTGGCCTTAGATTTTAGGATTAGATTATCCCTCCTTGTGAGATAGACACCTTAGGTACTACGCGAACGACCCATGCGCTTGTGGATTATCAAAGTTCATTAATTAAAACTAACATATCTAGAGATAACAATGATCAAGTTTTTGGTGCTATTACTGGGGAGGTGATTAGTTTAGTTCTTTAATCTAAGGTTTCTTCACTATCTTTTTTTAAAAAATAGAGAAAGAGATTTAAGGCGTAAAGTAAAGACACAATAAGACATCTTAGAATGAGAAATGAGACATCTGAAGAGCTAGATGCCAAGAAGAAATGGAAAGAAAAATTATGGAAGATAGATATTATAAGGAGTAAGGAACTTTTGCTAATTATAATGAGACACAGTATGGTTGGGGAAATAATGATCCTTATTGGAACATGTACACTCCGGGGTGGCAGAACCACCCAAATTTCTATCAGTCTAATAATACAAGGACTCACTTAGGACATTAAGACTGATCAGAATTTCAGCAAGAAGAGTCCAATTCATGGGATTATAAATTGGACATGATCTTGGATAAGCTCACAGACATGGAAGATAACTAGAAGAGACTGGAAGAGCAATTTGATCAAGTAACGAAAAATCCTGCCTCTTCTATTCACAACCTAGACATTCGAGTGAGACAACTTTCCTGTAAATTTTGTAAGAGAAGTGTAGAAGACTCTCAAAGTAATATGGAAATACATCAAAGAGAGTAATATGAGACTATCGCACCTAAGAATGGGGGAGACCCAGAAGGATCAACGGTAAACCAAACTGAACCCCACCTTATTGAGGACTAAGAGACGAAGAAAGAGGATGAAGAAAAGAATGCCAACCTTCCATATTATTCACGAGTTCTTGATATACCATGTGTGAACATCAAAAAATCTTTAGTAGATGTCCATGAAAAGAACCTTATCCTTCAGATTAATGATGACCAAGTGACATTCAACATGAGTGATGTATTAAAGAATCTGAAGGAGAGTAGCTCATTCATGATAATTGATGTGTTTGAATCTTCTAAAAAATAAAAGGACGAAGAATAGATGACAACAAAGATCAAATTTGAAGAAGCTATGAAATTCTTTATTTGTGAAGTAAAAGAACCAGAGGAGATGAAGGTGATTAAGGAAGAAAGAGAGCGACTAACCTTCTTATAGGACAAATTATTGGATTCGATGGAAGACTCCAGGATTTTTGTTATTCCTTATTTTTTTGACAGCTTGTTAGTGAAAAGGACGTTACTAAAATTAATTGATTTTGTTAACTTTATCAATTTTTTCCTTCTAATCATTTGACAAATTGTAGCTTACTTACATGTTACAAAATTGATGTTGAATGAAAAGGGTGGAAGCAAGCCTATCATAATTGATCCCAGTTGAGTTTCCAATGATATATGGTCAAGCTAATAACCATAAATTAGCATGTTTAGTAATGAGGTTTAAATTTTTGCGTAGTTAGATTTGTTTTAAATTTAAAAAATAAGTTCTTAATGATTTGGAATGCTAACTCTCTTTCTTTTTTATAGCATTTATAAGATTGGGCAACAATCTCGGGCATCAAGCGCATTTGGTCTCCGCCTCTAACACATCACCACCTCAGTCACCTTGATGAGTTCGTGCTTTAACCCTTTTCTTTCCATTTTTTAGTATTTTCTACTTATGTTTTTTTGAATATTATGTTTTATTTCCTCTAGTGTGTTTGTGTACCCTTGTCACATTGAGGACAATGTGTTGTTTAAGTGTGGGGAGGGTTATATGTTACCTTGAGTGTGAAATTTTCATATTGTATGATAGTTTGTTTAGCTTGCATGATGTGAATTGTGTGAATGCGTCAATGGCTAGGACTTAACGGGATAGATTTAGCCTTAAACATAGTCTTTTAGGTTGCGAAGATTTATTAGCTTGTGAAATTAGTGTCCTAAGTTACTTAGGGCTAAATATACTAGTTAATTAGGATATGATGTTAGTCCATTCACCATAGGAATTTGCCATCCTCATTTATAATTTTAGGCCAAACAAATAAGTGGCATTACTACAGTGTTATCCTCTGTAAGACTTGAAAAGTCCAGGGAAGAAATCCCGTTCAGGCATACATATAAACAAAAAGATGTATTTGAAGAAAAGATCTGCAGAACTTAAAAAGTAATCTTGCAAATCATTCAACTTGTAATTGGCATTCTCATTATGTACAGTACTTGGTATTTACTTTTTTGTTTTTATAAGCTTGATTAATACAATTGAACCTTTATCTATTTCTTAAGAAGTATATATATATATTTCTGATTAGGTTTGGGCATTTAGGCTCTAGAATTAACGTAATCCAATATAAGCCCAGACAATACTAGAATTTCATGTACACACGAATATGCCATTATTTATAATCACTTAAATTGATTCATTATTAAATATGGTAAGATAATTTTAGTTTATAGTTTAATAAAATACTATATTTGTATGCACTTAAATTGAACTTCACATTTTAGTGTTAAGAAAACTTTTGTATTTTTATACATTTAATTATAAATAAATAAATGCGAGAAAAATGGTTTATTTACATTATTTATGTTTTTGAGATTATAATGATAAATATAGAATTTCATCATCATCATCAACACCTAGTTGAAGTCTCGCTGAATCGTGGGTCTAACAATACGTAACTTTACCCTTACATAGTAGAGAGACTATTTAATAGAGTGCTATGTTTGCATTAGTTTGGGACTTTTGACTAAACTTTTTCTTTTTCTGAGATGCTTTGAGTAGCTTTCTTTGTACCTCTACTTTTAGAGCACATTACATCTATCTGCAAATGTTAGTTTGTGTTTCTTTATTATTGTTCAGAAAAAAAAACAAAAAGAAAGGAAAAAGGAAAAAGGAAAAGAATAACATATAGTAGCAACAACAAGTGCGGAGTAGTTAGTTATCCATTTGAATGTATTAGAAATCATTTTGTGTCCCTTTGCATACTTAGTATTCTATCAATACTTGTGATGAGCCCTCAAACCCTTTTGACATACACCCTAGCCCATTACAACCCTTAGCAAAGTCCTTTTGATCTATTTGTGCATGTAATCATTATGGAGAAGAATTGGTATATTTGCAAGCCTATAGTAGTGCACTTTCCTATAGGGAGTCGTGAACGAAACAATAACCTTAAACACTTGACTGAAATGAGTGAATTTTGTAAGGAAGATCCATTTTGAGTCTATGCTTTCCTTTGATTGATAATGTCATAACTTGAGTTTGTTTATGTATGCTGATGAAAACTAGTCATGATGTGTGTAGTAATTGGACATTCGAGTGGCCAAAGTTTGAAAGATTACATACCCTTAATCCTTTTGATTATGAATTGATAGAATGGATTGGTCGTGTTTGATTTTGTTTAAGGACAAGCAAAGGTTTAAGTGTGGGGAAGTTGATAAGTGTGTTTTTAGGTTATCTTTTCATGTGTTTTAAGTGTTTCTTTGTGTGTTTTAGTTCTAGCTTATTTGATCTTTAGCATCTTTGTATCTTTTCTTGATCTTTGACGTGTTTAGTTGTTTCTTTACATTATCTAATGTTTGAGGGTAGTTTTGGAGCCTATTTGTAGAATGGATTGATGCACCTTGTTGATGAATTGTGCAGGTATCAGATTTGCAGTTGTGGATGTGGTATAGGTGATTTAATGGCACCATTGGACAGACTTAGAGAATTCAGATGAAAATGAAATCTTGTGGAGAGGAAGGGCAATGTGTGAGGAGCTTACAGTTCAAATTTCAAGTCAATCGGAGGTCTGGAGAAAAAGTTATGTCCAAAACAATAAAGAGTGCAAAAAGTTGTCAGACAACAGTGCATAATCATGCTTGTGCACGATCGTGCAACTATCGGATGACCCCTTCTCTATCACAATTGTACTTGTGCACGATCGTGCAAATACAGATGATCAACTCTTTGTCACGATCGTACTTGTGCATAATCATGTAACTACCAGATTTCAGAACTCGCCAAGGTCAAGTTAAACATGGGATTTTTAAGTGGTTTGACCCTCCCTTTGCCATATATAAGGGCTATAAACCCTAGGAGCCTCCATCCATCAGATCATAGATCAAAAATAGAAAAAGTGACTTTTGGTGGCTGGCCAAAGAAGGGAAACACAAAATCTACCTTGAAAAAGTGGTGACAACATCAAAATTCAGAGTTTTTCCAGCTTTTTGGAGTAGAGAGAAGGAGTTCTTGATTTTACCTAGCTTTATTCTTTTCTCTTTATGACTTTTAGTGTGAAAAACATGGATTTTATTGTATTGTTCATGATTATTAGTAGCTGAATACTTTGTAGAAGTTGTTCTTGTACTATTTGTGGAACTCTTGTTGTTTTGGATGCAATGAAAGATGTTTTGTGATATTTATTGTGCTTATACCATATAATAGACCGAGAGGGTGAGTGTGGGTATTTGAGTTGGGTATTGTAACAAGAGTTAGCTCCCAACAGACCTAATATGTTGGACCTCGTCTCCGAGGCTCAACATTCGGACCCACAAAGTATAGAGGACCCAAAACCGAACACGTATTAACCACAAAGAAAGAAAAAGGGGAAAACTCAATTAGAAAATTTAGATTGGCTTTTTAATAAAAAATTGTTCCCTCGGTTCTAACGATTCCAACGCCACTGGAAACGCTCAATTTGGGGTAGAAATGAAGAAGTTATGGTTAAAATACTATCTTAAAGAAAACAGTGAAAATCGACCCTTTAC